>NSMO01014979.1:0-10333 GCA_002588565.1 Coelastrella sp. UTEX B 3026 | reverse complement strand
ATTGTGATGATTGTCATCGCAACTTTGTCTGTGTTTGCGCATCAGCATGAATCTGGCAGGTTTGTTGATACATATACGATATACAAGCATATGTGAAGCAAGAGACTGGGCTGAGCTGATATGGTGCTAGCACTTTGCTTTAGCGTTATATGATGATGTGTAGTCTCATGACAGTACTTGCAAGTACTAGACTCACAATTGAGAGTATTTGAAAGCGAGTCCAGCAATGTGTCCAGCAACATTTATTATATCACTTCTAATGTCCAAACAGTATGTCCACTGCAAGTCCAGTCAGAATGTCCATTGTAATGTCCAGTCAGATGTACCAAGTCCATCACATGTCCACTGGGTTACATATATGTCCAGTCCATCGTGGACATACATAGTGTGTCAGTGGACATTGCACATGCACACTGGACATGTTGGTGGTCATAGTGGTACTAGGCAAACACCACATGCATACCATCAATCGCACCCTGGCCGAGTCACGGAGTTGACTATGCTGCCGCTGCCGAGATGATGCTCCTTCAAGTTGTGATACTGACATCTGCACAGTATCACAACCTTGAATGACGCCTGATGATGCAGCAGTGCACAACTTGTGCCGTACAGGTTTTTAACTGTGTTCTTTATCAGCGGACAACTCCAGCCCACGTCTAGTCACTAGATTAAACGCATAGCTGATAGTGTTGCAATTGGCCAAGGCTTGTGTTGTGCCTTGTTGTGCATTACTGCTGCAGGAGACCCAGGTGAAGGCTTTCATCATGGGGCTGCACCAGGCGGGTCTGTTCTCCGGCACTGTCGTTGCAACCAACAGCAACACTGCGGAAGCCAGCAAACTTAGTACACTACCCCCATCGTGGTAAGCTGTTCACCATACTGAGTATGCGTGAAACATGTATGCGTGATATCTGTGACGCAATTTGACTTGGACACCATATCATATGGTTAACATGAAGTTCTGTAAGTGAAATCTGCAGAAAAAGGGTTCATTCTATCAGGAAGTCCACTCTACCATTTATTTTTCAAAAGCTCTCATGAGGGGCTGGGCCGGCAATTGAACACAGCCTGGACACAAGCTTTTGCAAGCCTTTGGACATATACAACAAAACTCACACCTGTAGTGCCTTGCACAATCACCAACTGGGACACCAACATAACCACAGCCCGGCTACTTCCAAACATGCAATAACAACAGAAAATCACTGCGTGTACCAGAGTGAGGAACATGTCCGAGCTGACGCCCTCAATCCTCGCTGGCAAAGACAAGAATCACTGCAGTTTGCATACGTTTCTGATCGGCAATCTCACACAGACAAAACACAAAACAGCAAAACACGATATGTCCAAACATTGACTGCTGAAGCGGTGAATTTGCGCACGATTATCGATGCACCGATACATACGTCAAGATGGTTTCGACTTGGCGAGCTCCCAGCGGGGTGCACACCCCTAAGACGCCCCAAGCTGGGTCTCGTATCCGGGGGCCACCAGCCCGTATGCAGCGGAGGCACAGTCGCGGGTCGGAGTGCGCGCTTTCGCAGCTAAGGTGGTTGGAAAACACTACTGCATGACATCTTGAATAACAGAGTTCAAGCCACAGCGCAAAGTGAACCTGACCGGCTACAAAATCTCGCACTCCCGCTGCCCGGGATCGGAGACTCTCACAACAGAGCACCGTCACGGACAGCCGCGGTCCAGCGCAGCTCTAGTGCTGCAGTTACCATTGGCAGGAAACCATCTTGAAATGACAGGTGCAGTGATAGTGCTGATGAGGCCTATAAGCCAGAATGGATAGCCGTAACGTGCTCACATCAGAAGCAGCATTCTAGCAGTCAACATCGCAAAAAAAATCACTGGTTCCGCACACTAGAGCCGAGTGACTGCTCAAGCCAACATGCTGTAGCGCTGCATACCTATCAACAATGCTGAGGTTGTTATACGTCGATGTGGTCTTGAGCTCCCAGCGGGGTGCACACCCCTAAGACGCCCTCAGCTGGGTCTCATGAGGACGCGCACGCGCGCGGGGCCACCAACACGTACGGCACAGAGGCATCGTCGCGGTCTGCAGCGTGCGATCATGTGGCAAAGGCGGCTCCAACTCAAGTAAATGCAGGCATACTGCACATGAACCAAACAAATATGTATTGCAATCACGTTTTCACATGTTCTGGCCTGCGGGTCAGCGGGCACAGAAGATACCGATGTGAGCGCGGACGCACGCTTTGCCTCGCCAACAGACAAGTCGTCGTCACTGACACCTGCTTCTTCTGGTTTCGTGCTGTACTGCAACGGAGCCGAGCACCGGGATGCGATGGCCGTACGGCCGTCTTCGGCGAATGCTTGCGCGACCTTGTGCAAGCTGATGTGCCACATGAAGCCGCCTGGGCAGCTGCCGACATGCAGGCTTGATCGTCACCAGCCATGCCGAATATCACCAGCCAGTGACTGTGCAGCCAATTTCTTACCAGACACAACAGCAACCTTTTTCAGGCTGACAGGTCCGGTCACCTTATGCAGATGGATGTAGCACTGGATCGGAGTACGGGATCGGAGTAACGACTTAGAAGTGCAGCTTCAAGAGTAGTATTCTGGGGGACCCTTTTACACCACGTCACACCGTTAACTACTGTGTAGTGGCAGCTTTGTGTTTATCAATTCATTTCATTGGCATTGTGGTGTTGGGTCTGCTTTTCAAGTGCGCCTGTGCACAGGGTGGCAATATGAGACTGCCTCAAAGTTGCATTGATTACAGTTGGTGTTTCCCAGCGCTGCTGCTGGCACTTGTTTTTGTGTGGTCTAGAGGCACTTCAACGGAATTGGTCCATCCACATACCTGGCCTGCATGTATGCTTATGAAAGGCCTGACACTGTAAGGTGTCACTACCTGGGCCTACTCACTTTAAAGTGAGTAGGCCCAGGTGATAAATTTATCACCTGGATCTATGCTCTGTCGGATTATGGCTTTGCCAAAGCAGTGCCTCTTTTACGCTTTATATCTTTGTGCCATTTCCCGCTCAGGGTTACAGGGAGTGGTGTATTGCTTTTCGAGTGGTGTGGTTCTGTCACCAGTCAGGGGTTTGTACATCACCAGCAACGTCCTTGGGTGATGCCCTGACTGGATGCCTCTTTCGCTGCGCCCTGTCGAGCCGTGATCGTTGTGAGCACACGAGTTCCAGAAAATGCAGAATTGAGGATGACAGTGCACGAGTGAGAATGACAAAAAGCCGAGCATTGAAGTGCAAATGTATAACCAATGTATTTATGTTACACACTATAACTTATAGTCGGCAACATGCTGACCTTGACCAGCAAGTGATCAGAAAGAAGCAACCTGCAACCCTACCAACAGGTGCAGGGATGTACGGCGACCAGAAAATGGCATACACTTGTCATGAACAAAATATTCATGCGAACAGCCCTTGTGGCAAGACAGTTGCATTCGACACTCAACACAGTGTATCGCTAGTGTCTCACTAGCGCAACTTCATGCATAAGCAGACAACAATGACAGCAGTGGGACAAAGCGGGTTAAAAAAATACCATAGAACTGTCTGGAACAGACGCTGCATTACCAGAAGGTTCGCCCAGATGCCACCAGGGTTGTGCCCGCTGCTGAATCTGCAGTGAGACTCAAAGCCACAACGACCGGACAGCTTAGTGTAGAACCCACACTAGCGTTGTCGACAGGCTTGGTCACTGAAACGGTTGTACTGTAATTGCGGTCGATGCTTGTCAGGTCTTCATGCTGCTGCTCCGTCAGCTCTTTGCAGAGTGTGCTGCAAGTGGACAAATCGCAAACATGCGCACTTCCGGGCCGCAAACCAGGCTCAGCGGCTAGTGGCACTGATGACGGGGCTCAGAAGCGATAATTGATCTGAAACCAAAAAAACCCTGGTGGTGTGTGTGCTATAAAATGCCTGACACACTGTTTGGCGCAACAGCTGGCTATTGCTTAACAGCAGTTTTGGGGGCTGCTGCGCTCCAGCACATGCAAGCAGGCCCTGATCTGCACTCCGCCTTGTCACCATCTGGGAGAGAGTACGCTGGCATCGTCTGTTTTGTTGATCGTCTGATGCCGCTCTGCAATGGTTCCTAACAAATCTGAAGTGCTATACCTATACCAATTTTGCTCAAGGCACCAAGCGGCAGGATACTCAAAAGCGGTTGCAACAACTGGTCGTTGTGCAGCAGCATGAAACCACAACCAAATAGTGAGTCTGTTGGTCGTTGGACGGTTAGGGTTTTGCAGTTTGGTGGGCCAGGCGGGTTTCAACTGCTGCAAGTTCAGAGCCTGCTAGAAATTAAGCACATCTCGGCATGTGTCAGGTGCTAGTCAGGCTTTGGGCAGCCACTCTTGACGCCTCGTAGATATGTAACTGGAATGAACCTCTGATGAGCTGAGGAGTAATGTTAGATGCTGTTTAGTTTTGCAAGTACAAGGTCAGCAGTCACTATGTGCTGCTTGCATTCACTTCGGCTTTCTGCTTCAATGTTGGAACAACCCCCCTTCAGGGATCTAGATTTATCGCTGTTAACACATCATCATGACGGTTGGGCGTGAGAGCAGTGTCCCAGCGTTGTGTTTGAAGGGCACAGTGTCTCCCTGTTGCACCGGTCAGATATGGTCAGGTTGAGTCTTCTGGCTTGGATGCTTGACACAGTATGTGCCATGCAGGTGGGTCTTGTCAAATCATGCGGGTGCAGGTTCTAGGAATAGCGACGGGACAAAAATTCGATTTGCGTGTCTCTGCTTATGCCATGTCTGAGCTGTGCTTTGTTGTGTAACAAGTTCCTTGCCAAGTTAGTGGTCTCGCAACTATCTGCGCAAAACGCTGATTGCTGGTTGCGCCGCTTGGCAAGCACAGATCATGCAACTCACCATCAATATTGAGTTGTGGTTGCGCTGATATACCCGAGAGGCTTTTGAGAGGGGTCGGTGCACTTTCTTTCTCCTGGCTTCAAGAAACTCACGCGAGTTGATCCGGATCCGTCCAGTCCTGCAGTGGTGTCAACGTCGATAGATCACACCAAACACAGAGATCTGGGCGCATCTACTCAAACGAAGGTGCCATCTCACAGGCTCAGTTGGTGCGCTGGTTGACGGTCGGTGCTCGGCGGTCACATAGGACGGCGCGCCGTGCATGCAAGCATATATATATATATGTCGTAGTGCCGTGTCCGGAACCGCTCTGCGATGCCAGCACAGCTTGGGAGTCAGGTATATCTGTTGTGGGTTTATTCGACATTGGCCTGTTTTTGCTTATGCATTCCGGCATTTCTCGGCAGTTTCAATGCTCATAGCAACACACTAGTGTAGTACTACACGTTCCCAACAACGGTACGCGTAAAGGCATAAGGAGTAATCAAGCTTGAAGTAGTAAGGAGTAAATTTACGTAAGTTTAAACTTAAGCGACGGCCAATGAAGCATTGCGAAACGTTTGGCCGCTTAACAACATGTAACATTGCCACCTATTAACGAATATAGCCATTAATCGGTAAGCCTGTCGCAGGAGCCGTAGTGGTAGCTACCAAAGCTGCTTGATCCTGACGTGGAAAAGGGGCTGCCACAAATATGGCACCCTTCGGTAGCTACCTACCGGTAGCTTGCCTTCTTGGGATGATTAAACTACATATGATCAAAAAGAGTGAGATTGGCAGGCACAATCATTGCCACATAACCCAGACATAGTGATTGCTATCGTCATTCGCCAGTGCTGTAGTATCACCCTTGCATTTGGAGGAGTGACAAGCTAGTGACAATTGAATTGTATAACATGCATACGATGGGTGTCTTAGGCAAGTGGGAAACAGTCGACCTAGTGATCTTTGCAACAGGGGTTGATAGCCCATGAGCTTCTGCTTTGCACTTATAAGTGCACCACGTGGTCACCGGACGTTGTCATGGCAGTCGGAACGAGGCTCCCAAGGCCTCAAAGTCTTTGTTAACATACAACTCTGGGAATATAGCATAACCCTTATGTAGGCGGGCAACAATGCTGGGTGTTCACTTGGGATGCATACCGTTGACTCAACCAGTGCATGTGCCAAGCCAACCATTTGGACCCCGATTAAGGGCTGCTAGGCAACACATATGATGATGCATGTGATCGGACCGCTGCTCATATGATGATGCATGTGATCATGGGCGGCCCAACCAGGCAAAGTAGCTTGCAAGCTACTGCTGTTCCGCACGATGAACAGTTAATCAATAGTAGTGACTCACATGGTGTAAAAAATGGTGACACATAAGACTGTGACTCAATATAGCGCACCAGTCAACTATTCAACGTTGTTCATACACACCACACCAAACTCAAAATTGCAAAACCAGGCAAGAAGCATGGGTGATGAGTATGCTTATGCGTGCTAGCACTGTGTGACAATCCGTGTTTTTACGATACCTATTCAAATGATTGATGCATTACTTTACACTACACATCTCTTATGATGTCGCCCCTTCCACTGCTGTAACAGCCAGAGTTGCAACCTTTCTATCAAACGGATCTCGTAGTGCTTGTTTAACTAGCTTCAGAAGGTACTGCTGCTGTTGCTTGCTGGTTTCAAGCCTGTCCCACTCATAATATGGAATACATACAGCTGCGTAACCCCTGGCTGCCAATGCTCTGTTCCTATACTGCGTGGGGCCTGTCAACCCACCATCAGGCTGCCTGAAGTGCGAGGGCCCATCTACTTCTATGGCTAGCAACACACCCTCAGCTGTTCTGGCTGTGATGTCAATGAGCAGTGTGCCAACCTCCTGACCATTCCCTCCTATGCTCAACTGCTCCATTGATGGCGGCTCCGACCAGCTAATAGGCAATCGCTGCACTGCACCAAAGACTTCTTGTTGAAACATTGATTGATTTTGTGATGCACTATTGTGAAGTTGAGTTGACCATGCCTCCCTACAATGTTGCAGTTGATGCTCTGACAACAACTGCTGTAGCCCCCGACCCCCAACCAAGTGGAAGTCCAACAGCCAGGTGTGAACCTGATATAACTGCTGCAGGCCCTCGGGCGATATTTTGGGCCATTGTTTGCAAAGAGCGCTGACCAGCTGCAGGGTGTGAGAGGCATACTGCCGCATGTCTAACACTGAAAGAGCCCAACACACATTACATACAGCTTGTGTGTCAATATCATTGCTTACAGTGCTGATAGGCTGTACTTCCCAGCAAACTGCTTGGTGCACTATTGCTGCCATGATCTGATCATCCCCATGACCCAGCTCACCAAGTGCCCAGGCTATGCTTGCCAGCTCTTGGGGGCTCCCTGCGTGCAGTGTTTGCAACAGTTCTGGTGCCCGCAACAAGGATGTAGGCAAGTACTGCAGCTTGGCGCATGCCCATATTGTATTGGCAACAGCCTGTGGTGTGGCTTGCTCCATCTTGCCCTCCAGCACTAGCAACAACTGCTGCATATGTCTCCCCGGCAGTTCATGGCCCATGGTAGCAATCGCCCACAAAGTGTTGGATATATCCTGTGGCTTTGCCTGCTGCAACTTGCCAATGAAGGCGGTCAACAGAAGCTGCATCTGTCCTGGCAAGAGCTGATGTTGCATGCTGGCTACAGCCCACAAGGTGGTGGATATATGTTGTGGCGTTGCCTGCTGCAGCTGGCTGACCAAAGCAGCCAACAGCTGCTGCAACTGGTCTGCTGAGATTCGTTGCTGCATGGTGGCTACAGCCCACAATGCGTTGGACACTGTTTGTGGCTTTGCATGGTGCACCTGGCTGACGAAGGCGGCCAATAGCTGCTTGAGCTGGTCTGCTGCAAGTTGTTGCTGCATGGTGGCTACAGCCCACAAGGTGTTGGATATGGCCTGTGGTGCAGCCTCATCTGAAACCGACATTAATTGCTCTACCATTTGCTGCATCTGCATCGCTGGCAAGTCAAGCCCCCGCAAGGCGATCCCATACATTATGTTGCTTATGTCTTGTCCATTCGCTGTGCTCAACTGATGTATGAATGGTGTTATACACTGGTCTGTTATCTCTTGCTGGGGCTGCTTGCTGCTGCTTGGCTTCAGCTTACAAACAGCCCAGATGACATTGGACAGCTCCCGATTGCCGCATTGCTCCAAGTTGGGCTGCAGCAGCTGCCACAATTGGCTTAATAGGCGGAGCTTGCTGCGATGTTGCTGCTCTCCAGGCAGTTCCTGCAGCTTGGGCAGCTGCTTGATGCACGCAGCTAAGTGAATGTAGTTTAGCTGAGTTTTGTGCTCCAGCACTAGCTGCTGCAGCTGTTCTATGCTGGTACAACCTGTTACGAAGCTGGTTAATGCCCTTGGGGACAGCTGAAAGCAGAACAAGAAGGCAGCCATGCAGTGCACACTTGTTGTGTCTGCCATATGCTGCGAGTGTAAACCAGTATAGGAATATTTGAAGCTTGCACAGCAGGGACCCAGCACTGATAAGCACAGCAGTTACTCTTTACAAGGCATGACAGTGCATGACAATGGCATCAATGTGGCTTCGGCGACAGTACTTTTGTTGTGAGGTAGTGCAGTGACGTCAAGCTACCGTTGCACTACACCCATCAGCAAGCCGTCTTTGGATTCTGCTGTAATGCAACTATCAAAGTCAAGTCACAACTCCACTGAGGTGCCGTGAGCAGCTGCAGCGATCATAGTGCCCAGGTGGGTCAATGACGCCAGGAACTATGCAGCAACTGGTGTTTGAATGGTTTCAAGCCCACTAACAAATTATAACGCACCTTGGAGCCTGTGACAGCTCTTGTCGGCCTTGGTTCATGCCCTGGCCTTCATGCCCCCCTCTTTGCACCTGCCGCATCTGCACGGCCCTGACTAACAAAGCTACTATGTTTGCTGCCTACACCTCTGCTGCTGTCAGACTTAGCACGCTTGGACTGCTGGGGTTTGCTAACACAATCGTTAGCACTGTCCCGGCCGCCCAGACCTGGAATTGTGTTACTGCTTCTGCGCCTGGGTGTTCCAGACTCTGCTGTGCCAGGCGAGCTATGATGTCTGCGGCCATCCCTGCTGGTGCTGCGTCTGCTGCTATTGCTGTGCCGCAGTTGCTTGCTGTCAGATGATGCAGCTGACTTTGACATGTCCAGAGGAGAGGTTTCCTCCTTCGTGGCATGCTGTTCAGAGCTGCTAAAAGATATGACTGCGTCACGAGGCCTTCCTGGTCCGTGGCTGTGCTCCAGACGCCTGGATGCTGCAGGCGCAGCAGTCTGTAAATGCACTGCCGAACTGCCAAGAGCCGGCCTTGTCCGAGGTGCAACGCAGCTTCGCGTAGCAAACGCGGGCATTGTACATCTAGCACGTGATGTTGCCAACAATGGAGGCTGGCCTTGGCAACAACAGCCGTGAAGCACTTGCTGCTGTAGCTGCTTGTTGCAGATGAGTCCAGTGGCCCCGGCGGGAAGTGAACCACGCTGCAGAACAGCTGCTGAGTTACATACGTAATCCAACAAGCGTACAATGGGGGTGAAAGCGAAAGCGGGGTCAAATACTACACGAATGCCAAGCGTCAGAACAGCATCGGGATGTCGACACCCAGCTGGCTCTTGCTGCACGAAATGGGCTTCGTACGATCAAATACGTTCTGTCAGACGATGGCGAGATTTGCCCCGGCGTGCTGTTACTAGAAGGGTTCGCCCAGATGCCACCAAGGTTGTACCCGTTGAGCCTCCACTTGAGTCCCTGAGGGACACTCAAAGCCATGGGGACCGAACAGCTCAGTCGCAAATCGTTACAGTTTAGACCCACACTAGCACTGTCGATGGGTTTAAGCAGACTATGTTGATGGTATTGTGATCGCGGTCGATGCTTGTCAGCCTTGGTCCTTACGGTAGCGCTGCTGATCAGCCAGCTACTTGCAGGAAGCACGATGCCATGTGGCAAGGCCAGGAACACTTCCACACCATCCTAGTAACTCTGCTATGTCACAGGCTGCTAGTACTTGGGGAAAGGGGGCATGCTGCAGATGCACTACTGCCTGTCTTGCCACTGCTTGGTAAGTGGTCAGGCCCTGCAGCGACCAGGACTTCCGGCCCAGGTGTTCAGCTACAAGGCTGCGACATGTTGATGTGCTGTATCAGCAGGGGTGGCTGGAGCCAGCCAGCATAGCCTGATTAGTCCTTGGGCCATCGCCCACTTTAAGTTGCATGGGGCAGTAGCAGTGATAGTGCATGGGGCCACTTAAGCCAAGCTGTTTAGAGTCTGAGCATGACTATGGGATAACTTGGTAGTTGTCAGCGCATCTTGGTAGTTGCATTGTGTCAGTTACTTGTTACACAGTCTGAGATGTTGGAGCTGTTGAGGGGTGCATGTTTTTCAGAGAACAACAGTTGCTAGGAGGT
>NSMO01014978.1:0-10342 GCA_002588565.1 Coelastrella sp. UTEX B 3026 | reverse complement strand
ATGAGCACGGCATGCCACATCTTGCAGCAATAGGCAACCAGCAGTGATTGAGTCGGTCGGTTGCAATCACTTGGCACTGCACTTGCAGGCGAGCGATATCAGTAGCAGCAGTGGCAGCAGCAGTGGACTACAGGGCGTCTTACTACAAATGATACCAACCGCCCACCCAGGTGCGCAAGCGAAGATCAGTTGTTGTTGAAGCAGGTCTGCCGCTACTAGTAGACCTTTTAGATGTTGCTGATTGGCAGTAGCAACACTTGGCAAGAAGGTTTGGCTGCGGCAGCAACAGCGCACCGGTGTCAAATACAGCTCTCAAGCCGAACAGCTCTCAAAGACAGTATCAACAGCCGCCGCTGCTACTGCTGCGCTGGCAGTGGTGAAGTGATCCACTACGGTAGCAGCAGCAGGTGCTTTAGAGGGCAGCATTGGAGGGTAGCACGTTGATCGGTAACAGTAGTGTGGCTGCAGTCATGGGATGAATTTGGTGGCAGTAGCAACAACAACAGCAATGGGTAATAGCTTGCTGAAGCTGGCTCCACACAGCAGCCGTCAGCGGTACAAACAGGGTGTTTCAATGATTGTGGCAGCAGCACCAGTGCCAGCATGTCGAGCTCTGGTGGCATGGCTACGCTAATGCAAGCCAAGTTTTCAATGCTGGGCTCTATGCGGTTGTTGGCAGCAATGTTGTAGCCGGTGAGATAGCAACAACACAAGCCGAAGGGATCTTAGCTGTGCAACAACAGCCAGTACAAGGAATGGCAACAAAGCTAATGCAGCTACTAGTTGGCCTATTTTGTGTTGTTGCCACACTGGCAGCAGCGGCACCCAGTGTTGCTAGCAACAGTGATCAGCAGCAGTACAACTGTGTCTGTCAGCAACGTGCTGCTTGCGTCGCTGCGTGCTACTGATTGGTGTTTCAACAAACTGTTTTGCAGGGCACTGGCTGTCATCCAACACAGTGACAGCTGTTGCCCTTGCAACAACAGCAACGGCAGCAATCAATGCTTGCTACGCTGGCAGCAGCACTGTGGCCCACTATATGGTAATACCCCAGCAACAAACAGCTGCAGTGCTACTAGTACTGATGTTCAATTACCACACGTGCTGCTGCTGCAACCCGCAGGCATAGCAGCAATAACAGCAAACATCCCACCAAGTGATCGGAGCTGACAAGCCCTGGTATCCCGCTTTCTGAGGTCCAAGCAGCAGCGCCAGGGACATCGTGTGTCTGACATCATTGGCGGAATTTTGCCGGTCCCGCCGGCCAAAACGGCTTGTGCCTTCGAGAAGCAGCTAGTGCCAGCAGCAGCAGCAATGATGCCGGCATCTGTTGCCTCCTCGCCCAATGTAGCAGAGTCCCCTCAGCATCAGCAGTAAATGGGGCGATAACGTGACGCGCTTGAGATAAATCTTTATCAGCGGCGGATGCAGCATCAGCAAGCCAACAAACTGTTGCAAGCACCCTGCGGACTACATTGACTTCAACAGCAGCAGCAACCACTAGTAGCAGCTGCTGGCAGTGTGCTGATGTGAATGGATCAATCAAATGGGGTAATATACCCCAGTATTGTTTTAAGCTTCCTGTTGCTGATAGCCTGGACAACGGTATGGATCTACAGTAGCTGCTTGGAGGCAATGTTGTTGCTGCCAATGTCAAGCAACTACATTTAGTGTGTCTCCCCGATTGCTAGTAATGGCGGCAGCAGGCTCGGGGTTAAACTATAACAGAAGTACAAACTTTATATTACTTTGTGAACATTGAGAACAAGCATGAAGCAAATGCAAAAGTAATCATGCTTGTGAACATTGATAAACTGTTGCAAGCACCCTGCGGACTACATTGACTTCAACAGCAGCAGCAACCACTAGTAGCAGCTGCTGGCAGTGTGCTGATGTGAATGGATCAATCAAATGGGGTAATATACCCCAGTATTGTTTTAAGCTTCCTGTTGCTGATAGCCTGGACAACGGTATGGATCTACAGTAGCTGCTTGGAGGCAATGTTGTTGCTGCCAATGTCAAGCAACTACATTTAGTGTGTCTCCCCGATTGCTAGTAATGGCGGCAGCAGGCTCGGGTTTAAACTATAACAGAAGTACAAACTTTATATTACTTTGTGAACATTGAGAACAAGCATGAAGCAAATGCAAAAGTAATCATGCTTGTGAACATTGATAACAAGCATGAAGCAAATGCAAAAATATTCATGCTGGTGAACAAAGCTGGCTTGCCTGAATGCAGAGTCCCTGCATTGTCTGATTGCACAGCTGTCTGGGTATGGCAGGTGAAGCCCAGTCAGCTGGTGACAGCAGCAGCAGTCAGCAGTCTGAGATGCAGCGAGCAATCCAGGAGGTAAGCCCAGGAGGTCAGCTCAGTCAAATGTTTGCTGAAGCTGCTGCTAAGCAATCTTGAACTGTTCGGTGTTCCGGAAGGCATCCCTTGGTTTATGTCATCCCAGCACTACACAACCGCACAGCGACGGTTGCTATACAAGTCGCAGGCCGCCTGGCGCCGCAAGCAACGCTGACAAATTCCCATCTAATCGCTGGTGAATTACTTGGGTAGCAGTCCCTTCGCTGCGCAGCTTGTAGCCAGCTTTTCATTTCCCCTCACCCTCTGGTTGCCCTGTGCGTATCAGCAGCCGTCTGTTTGGGCTTGTATGAAGCATTCTCCAAGCATCAATCAAGGCGGCCTGTAGTAAGCAACTCCTTACAAAACGATGAGGGCGCTTACGTACTTGTTGGTTGGACTCGTTGGCTTGGTCCTGCTGCCGTGGTAAGTACTGATGGGCCGTTCAGTCGTTTACCACGTTAGTAGTCGGAACACTGTGGCAGTGTGATGCCGCAGGTGCCTCAAGCGGCTTTGCTGACATGTCTGTAGGGATTGGGAAGTGATCCCTGGGCCATTGCTGCGGGATGAGACCAAAACAGATGCAGATAAACCCCAAGACACCCCAACGTACACACGGGATATCGTGTATTTCCCATGCTCGGGCGTCAGATGCCAGGCGTGGTTGTACCTGCCCAAACACACAGACAGCAGCAAGCCACCAATAGTGGTTGCAGCGCATGGGTTAGGTGAGCACGAACGCGGCGCGGTCGGTAGATGCTTTACTCACATCGAAGTTATCTTATGGGGTTGGCCGAACTGCAGTAGTCGCAGCTGGGGCGCATGCAGCAAGCAACAGGTCACAAATTGCCACAGCAGCAGTAGCTTGGTACTCGCTGTGACAACAGCACACGTGCTACTGCAGCAGCACAAGACTTGAGAGCCTGCCTGAGACATTAAACATGCACAGGGACTCGAAGTCAACTCGTTCGCTCCTGTCGGACCTGCTTACGCCAGCGTCCTGCAGCATGCATAGCAAGCAGTATCTGCCATACGCATACCCCATGGCGCCCTACTGCTTGGCTGCGCTTCTCACTCCCCCACCCCACCCCACCCCATCCACCCTCTCAACACCCCCTCCCACCCCGCCGCTCTCTCACCTTTGTCCCTCAGGTGCCCAAAAGGACTTCGGCCTTGCAGCATACGGCGAGCGCTTCGCCGCAGCAGGCCTAGCCTCGTTTATCTTCGACTACAGAACATTTGGCGGCTCAGATGGTGAGCCCAGGCACTGGGTGTCACCCAACAGACACTTGGCAGACTGGAAATCAGCAGTAGAGTACGTGACAGGTCACCTAGGAGACAAGGTTGACACCAGCAAGCTGCTGCTGTGGGGGACATCGTTTGCTGGCGGGCATGCACTGACGACAGCAGCAAGGATGGGCGATGATGTGACAGCCGTTGTGGCCCAGGTGACTGATGCATCAGCCAACCTTTTCAACTCCTTTGGCACCCGTCATTCTGGGGGGAAGGATAGTGTTTTTCAGTGTTGTCAGCACGTATAGTATAAAGGAGGGAGATCGCAAGTTAGTCCTTTGAAAAGGGTGTCAACAGCATATTGATGCCCTGCGGCCTTCAGCTGCTGTAGAGGGTTGCATCTCGGTATGTTTCCGGCCACCAGTTTGTACTTGATGCCTGATGCTTTATAGTCTGCTGTTGGCACCAGCAGACTATAAGGCATCAGGCATCAAGTACAACATTGTACTTGTTGTACAGGCACCGAAACAAATTCAATTCAACATTGTACAAGTTGTACAGCTCGCTTTGCAGTTCAGCTTGTGTTTGTGCTGTTGGATTAGTACTGTGATAGCACTCGAGGCTCGGTGGTAAACATAAGGTATTTGACCAGGGGTAAACAGAACACCTACTTACAAGCGGTGTTGACCAGGAGCAGTGAAGGGGACTGATCCAGCAGTAGACGATGTGACAGGTCATTCGCTGCACAGGGCAGATACCAGCAAGCTGCTGTTGTTGGGGGACATCGCTTGCTGGTGGACATGCACTGACGACAGCAGCAAGCTGGGTGATGATGTGACAGCAGTTGTGGCCCAAGTAACGGATACATTAGCCAATGTCTCCATCTCTTTTGTCACCCGTTGTTATCATTTACTTTTCACTTGAGCTTCTATGTGTGGTGTTGAAGATGTTGCATTGGTGCTGTGACAGCAGTTTGGGCTTGGTGGTAAACGTATGGTATTTGACCAGGGGTAAACAGAGTATATGTTTACCACTATGCTGATGACCAGGGGCAGTGAAGGTGGATGATTGGCAGCACGATGTGACAGGTCACCTCGGAGACAAGGTTGACACCAGCAAGCTGCTGCTGTGAGAAACACAGTCCACTGGTGGACATGCACTGCCAACAACAGCTAAGATTGTTTACGTTGTGACAGCAGTAAGGACCAGGGTAGGGCACGCATTGGCCGGTACCTTGTATACTTTTTCAACGGCCCTGATATTTCTGGTGACTGTTTATAATGCTTGATTGTAGGTACAATAGCATTTGGCCAACGCACTGAAGCTGACCGCAATTCAGCGGTGGTTCTGTGTGCCTGCCTGTTTATATTCAGGTGCCATATGTAGATGGCAATGCTGCCCTGAGAAGTCGAGGAGTGCTGCTAATCGCTCATTGCCTGTGCAGTGGTGTCAGCGATGTACAGACTGGCAGCCAGACCTGACTCAATCTACAGCCCGTTCAACTGCCAGCTGCTGTCTCATATAGCCTCAGTAGTGATGATATGTCGCTTGCATGCCATGGTACGGTACCAAGTACGTCTTCTGCATACTGCCGCCTTGCAGGTGCCATTTGTGGACGGCAAAGCTGCATTTGCCCGCAATATCAAGGAGCGTGGCTATCTGCGCATTGCACGTGCAGTCATTGCTGCTGCTCATGACTCAATACGCAGCCTGTTCAACTACCCGGCAGCGTACTTCCCTATGATTGGGGAGCCAGGAGGTTTCAACTTTATGGGGGCTGAACAAGATGAGATTGATGCGTACTATGCAAAACATCCCCCAAAGAGGCAGGCAAGTGACAGCGGCTCCGGTATCCAGCCATTGCATCACACATTCAGCGCTTTTATCTTGAGTTTGTTGTTCTCAAGTGCAGCAGCAGTTGTGTGATTGAAGTATGGCACTGCCCAGTTGCTGCATTCACGGTTGGCTTTTGCTGGTGGTGCCCCAAAGGTGTAGCGCAAACCCTGAGTGCCAGTGTTACCATGCCAGCAAGGCAGCAGCTTGCCATCGCCTCTCTCAGTTGAAGGGTGCCCTGAGCACATTTGGAGTGGCGGATTAGCTGGCCATCAAGCACACTTCCACTGAGTCTTCACACTCACAACCAGTGTTGTGCGCTTATGTAACTGGGGTGACATGTTAGCAGCGATAGAGCAGCTCTATGTGTGAGAGGATGTTCTGTCATCTCCATAGTTGCCATGTATCATGAGAGGGGCGTTCACTGCTATGCTTGCAGGGTGGATGGCGCAAC
Organism: Coelastrella sp. UTEX B 3026; assembly: GCA_002588565.1. Classification (NCBI taxonomy): domain Eukaryota; kingdom Viridiplantae; phylum Chlorophyta; class Chlorophyceae; order Sphaeropleales; family Scenedesmaceae; genus Coelastrella; species Coelastrella sp. UTEX B 3026. The sequence goes on along the minus strand of NSMO01014978.1, from coordinate 4,473 downwards.
ATGGCGCGCTGCAAGCTGGCATTGGAAGTTTCCAATTACCGGCCCATCACTCTAGTCCCACAAATCAAGGCTCCAGTACTGTACGCCGCAGCAACAAAAGACAAGCTGTGCCCTATAGATGGCGTGAAAGCAGCTGTGGAAGTTACACCAAATGGGCAACTGGTGACCGTAGATACCAATCATTTCCAGGTGTACAGTGGGGATGCTTTGGAGTATTTGAGTGGAAAGTATGTCGAGTTTTTCAGAGAGGCAGCTGGGTTGCCAGCTCAGATGACGGCAGCTACAGCGGCAACACAGACAGAGCCTGTTATAGATGAAGAATCCATCATAGTGTAAACGTCCTGGGTCGTGACGTGTAGCTAATCACCATATGTCGTGACATTAAGGCTGCAAAAGGCGGGATCATTGGTCACGATGGTGGTGATCGGCTGGGGTACATATGTGATGAGACAAATTAAATCTCAAGGAAGAGGCTACAACCTTGGACGAGAACAGGTCCATTACGGCTCCTTGCATTAGCACCGCATGGCGGATTAGCAATCACGGCCAGGTGGGGCCGACGGTTCGGGGCGGGGTTGCCAGACCTGGACCGGCCCAATACAAGCCTACCAATACGGCACCGAGGTGAATTATTGCGACCAAGTCCTGCCCCGACGGGTCCGCTTGAAAGGAGGCGCGCCCCTGGGCCAAAATGGCAGGTTTGAACGGAACACAAAAGGCCCGGGGCGTCGCAGCAGACAGGCGTCACATCAGCTCACAGCCATGGCCAGCTGAGCGGAACTCAACCTCTGTATACGCTTCGAAAGGGTAACCTTTTTTTTTCTTCTTCTGTAAGCGCTTCCAGCACAGCACAATTTTGCTTGTTTAAAGGCCGCTGATCCCGGCCCGAATGGGATTGGCTGACGACTGTACCGATCCCCAGTGTTACATATGACAAACCCGGCTTCACACCGGCCCGGCGTTGGTCGACCCGCATGCTGCTTGCCACCCGCCGCGATGAAGCCTTCAAAAACAGCAAACAGCAGCAATTGCAACACCACACTGCAATTTCAAACAAGCTCTCCCAAGTCGAGCGCAGGCACCAGTTACACAACCCACAAGGCAAGGCTCGCGGCATACAGATCAACAACCGTTGATGGTATTTTGAAGACAAAAGCAACACCCTCCCTACTCTCAAAACACTCATGCCCCTTTAGCAGCCTCATGCCCCTTCATACAGTCACATCTGGGTGTCCTCGTATTTGTGTAAGCTACCCACCAGCCACAGCTCTATGGCCATTGGCCGCGCGCCCGATTTTAGAGCAAATGTCTAAGCGTCCTCGTGTGTAACATCAGTAGCTACCACAGCCCATCATCAAGGGGTATATCCCACGGTCAATGCATGTAGATGCAGAACCCATGGGGCGTTTCATACATACAACATGTGTCAGAAACACACTGTTACACATCAAACCACTAACAACACAAAGCGAAATCCTGTCCTTGGTAGTCTGAGCAAATGCGAAGACACCAAGAAGATGTGGTCTGCCGCAAGCACAAGAGCAGCCTGCAAACCTGTCTTGAGCGATGATTGTCCAGGTTAAGGGGAGGTATACCTAATTATTGCAGGGGCTGGTTCTGGGCCACCCTAGGGCCTATGGAGGCCCGGGGGGTACCACTGGACACAGCAGCCAGCATAGGCCATCCTGCATCATCCCAGATCCCCCTACTGCCGCTATCGTCTGGCACTGTGTATGCTGCAGCAGCTGCAGATGTTGTTGTGCAGGCTGCTGCTGCAGGCGCTGCAGCAGATACGCCAGCAGCCAGGTCACCCCTCAGCTGCATATTCTCCCCCTCTAGCTGGAGAAAGTGCTGTTCATAGGCCTCCAGCTGCGACAGCAATACACCAATGTTGGACATCTCTGCTGCCGTCTGCTGCAGGTGCGTCTGCTGCTGCTGCAATTCCCACACCTCGAGCTGTTCTGATGGCTGCCCTGATGCCAGGCTAAGCAGCTGCTCAGCCACGTCCTGTGCCTGTTCAAAGTCATCATCAAGATTTGCAGGCGCTAGAGGGGAAAATGGCTGGCTAAACCTTGTCTGCTGTGACCTGCTACTGCTCTTGATGCCGGTGCATGATGTCACTGCTGTTCCCAGAGATGTCGGCACAGCAGGGTCCTGCACCTGCCTGGGCCTGAGAACCCTGGAAGGGAGCTGTTCTGCTGGACTAAGCATCTGGATGCGCTTAGACTTCCTTTCAGGCTCTGCAGCTGCAGCTGTTTGCCTGTTTTCCTGCCTTTTGCTGACCCCAGCCTGGCTGATCGCTTTCATATGCTGTAGCTTCTGTTTCTTCTGTTGCCAGTACTTGCAAAGGCCAGAAGGTCTATTAGCGTCCGCGTTTTCTGCGTTAAATGCTTCGGATCAGCTGCTGTGTGTCGAAGTGTCAGGCTGTACCAGCCATCGAAGTGCAGCTCACCCTTGTCGCTGTCCGCAGGTCCCTGGACCGCTTGGGCACGCTCTTTGCAACGCATTAATTATTTTATTTTAAATTCAGCGCTTCTTGCGATGCAATAAGTGCGCACAACAACGGGCAACGCAGGTCGCAATACTGCGCAGTAAGCGCGTGACATAACAGCAATATGCGTTTGATCCTCACCCAGCAAGGGCTTGGACATCATTCTGGCATGCTTGGGAATACGTAGAGCCAGCACGCACGCGTGGCGCGGCGTGTCTGAAAAGTTGCATATCGAGGTCAGTACAGTCTAAACCGAGGCTCTGATGACCGCAGAAGTGTCCCTGTGGGCCGCACTGCCGGTCCCAGGTGGGTCCAATGTATGTCTACAGTAACCCAGAGCGCTTGCTGGGGTTGCGCTTGCGCAGCATCGTGCAAACAAGCCGCCTGAAACCAACCCCCCTAATTAGGTATACCTCCCCTTAAGATCGCACATACACTCCTAGACAGATGGTGCCTTGATGGTACCGTGAAATGCTTTGCACAATCTTGCATTGCTAAACACAGCAAAAATCTTGGCGCTCCAAGGAATGGACAAGACATATGAAAGATGCAGTTTATCTATGGCAACAGCCCCAATTGCTTATTGTCACATAAACATAGCACCCATGATGCTTTTGACAATCCCACAATAAGCATTGCATAACATCCTTTGTCCCCAAACCACCTGTCAACACCTAAGCCACCTGACCTGGCCCAAGCACAGCACCAAAAACCAGTGTACAAGCTCTCTGTGAGCAGGAATAAAATTCACCACCAAGGACACAGGAACATACAAGCATTGTTTGATTTCCAAATGATAACACTATGGGTATACTCAACAAAGCTATGGCATATGGTGGCAGAGGAAGACAAGACAGACAACGAAGTCATTCAGAGTAACATGACCTGGCGTATGCAGCAACAACATTGAGATGGAGAGTAGTAACGGCATTAAACAAGACTCAACATGACTCAGACGCAATTTGCGTTGAACATGCATGACGCAACATCACCAACGATTTGCCCGAGACTCCCCACGAGCAGTACATAAGTCACATCCTGCAGTTTTGAGACACGCCTGCCACAGACATGCAGACTGATCGTGGATCAAGCGCTTGACTCGCAATGAATATCAGCCCTCAATGCACTATTGATACAATAAAACGCGTCAGTACAGCAAGGCATGAGTTCAAACTTGAGTTGTATGGGTTCAATATTCATCACAGCTACTCGGCTTTAAGCCGGTCACTGGCACTAGCGTCCTAACAAGCAACACACCAGCATCTTCTGTGTATATGCACCTACAGCTGTTGTGCCATGCTCAACAGTACATCATACGCTGTGCAGTCTGCTTCTGCAGCATGCGCCAGAGCATGCTTATCTATGACATCTATAGGAGGCAGAAACGGCTTGTACACAAACCTACTGGTTTCAGAACCTGACTCTACGCAAGGTGAGCAGACAACACTGGTGCCAATGGTTGGATTGGTAGGGCCACCAGCAGGAGCCGCAGCTACTGCTGATTTCCTGGATGCTTTCGCTGTACGAGTTCCACACGACTGCCTCAGGCCAGGAAGCAGAGACCCAGCTGCAAGCGCCGCATGTGCGACATCTCCAGTACGAAGGACAGCTAAGCTAGCAGCTGAGCAACTGTGGTGGTGGTGTTGCACATCGGGGACAGTAGTGTGCTGGGTCCTCTGAAGCTCCAGGCTGCGGGAACGCCTGCCCATGTTGCCGTTTATGCTGTTGCTGTGTGTCGCACCAGCCTTTGAAGACAAGACAGAAGGTGCTGCTGCTGTGTGGGAGCCAACCTGTGACCTCCGAAGACTGCTGCAACAGGGTTGGGATGAGCCTTCTGCTCCTGCAGATGCTTCACTTGTCATAGCAGCTGCAGCAGCAGCTTCTGTGCTTGCAGATGATCCATTCATGCTGCACACTTGGTGATGCAACTGCCGGATTTGCGAGGGAGAGAGAGGTAGCTGCAGGCTATGCCTTCTACCCAG
>NSMO01014977.1:0-10354 GCA_002588565.1 Coelastrella sp. UTEX B 3026 | reverse complement strand
CCACTCCCTGCCCCTCCACTGGCGTTCTGGCTGCTGTTGTTGCGGCCACCGCTACTGTGTTGCTCGATGATGGGCTCTCCGCTGCTGCGAGGCCAGGTTGTGGCTACACTGGCCGCTCCTGCAAGAGCTGGCGACTCTGGAGCACCCAAGCTGTTCATCTGCTGCAATAGCTCAGGATGCTGTTGTGCAGACGGGTTCTCAAACACCATTTGCCCATGCGCAGCATCTGGCGCTGCATAACCTCCTGAGCCTTGCTGGGCTGCAGCTGCTGCGGCAGCTGCCGCTTTTGCGCTGTTGAAGCTTGCACCACCTGGGTTCTGCATGGCTGCAAGCGCAGGGGGCGACAGCAGCTGGCCCCTGCCATATTCGCCATCAGTTGTGGGTGGAGACTGCAAGCCGGCAGGGCCAACACCAACAGCTGGTGTAGGGGGTGCTGTCGATGCTGAGGATGTTGGAGCACTTGCGCTGCTTCCTGGGTAGCTGCCTGTTGTATAGCTGGCGGTCTGGTACTGCGCACTGCTGTGCTGACTGCTGGTCTGACCACTGCCACCCGTGTAGATGCCCAACGGCAACACCTGCGGGTCAGGTAGGAACGTATCCACTCCAGCGTCAGTCCACATTGCGGATGGAATCAGTTGCCAATCACTGCTGAGCTGGCTGGGGGCACACGGTAAACAAGGGACTCACTGTGTTTGCTAGCTGCAGTAGGTCAAAACCATGCTGCAGGAATCGCAACGAGACTTATGAAGAACTGGATTTCAGATGCATGTAGGCTACAACCATCAACATCAGTGTACCTTGTCATGGACATCATCGCCAACAACCTGGTCTCGGCTGTGTTTTCCCGCATCAGGCACCTTCACAACAGCCACACGCCCAGCTTCAACATCTTTCTCATCAACTGCAACATTGGCTGCTTTACGCCGCCTGTGGCGCCTGAAGCACCAGCAGGCAGCCAGCCCCAACAGCAGAGCTCCCACAACAGGTGCAACAATTGCGGCTGCCAGCTGTCCAGTGCTCAGGGTTCCTGCAGGAAAGCAAACACACCAGCAAGGCTGCTGTTACCAAATTCAACAAACACCTGCATGCCAATGTGTGGTGGGTGTGCACCGCCGGACACGCCCGCCAGTAAGCATGCCAGCCCATCCCCACTGCATGCATCCAGCACTTGCCAGCGCTCCCGGTTTGCTGGCTGCAGCATATAAATCCAGTCCCCATTTGCACAAGTTGCTCATGTTTGAACGGCACGAGCCTCTGCAAGAAGCACTAACAGGCTCCACACTATAACACAGCCACTGCTGCACCGAGGGGCATGTTAACATCTGAGTAATAACACAACACCCAGCTGACATTGCTGGCATCGCGACCCGGCCATACCTGATGCCGCAGGGTCAGCTGGCGCTATGCAGCTCATGGTGACATTCTTCACGTATATCCTGGCTTCACCCACTGCAGGAAACGGCACAACCATCAACATATCACACCTGATACAAGGCCACTGTACCATACCTAGTGCAACGGCTGCTGTGTCAACAGGATACAGCGGACAGGATGACAGAACATGCAATAGCAGAGCGGGGCCAAGTGCATGACACTGTTGGCCAGTTGAACACGTGCACTTAAGGCCGTTGACTACATGCTACATCCAAAACAGGTTATGAATGGTGCAGTGCTCACGTGGTGAGTTGTCACTGCCGTTGAACACCTTCACAGGTACAATGATACCGTTCGGGAACCTTGCTGCTGTTCTGTTGAACACAGTCACATTGTTTGCGCCATAGACCTGCTGCAATGAGTAGATGGCACGCTGGTTGTACTGCTCACAGGTGTCTTCAGGAGACGGGTTCCTGCACCATGCAGCAGACACACTCCCTGTCAACAGTTTGCTGCGTGCGTTTCCTGTCCCATATCACAGCAATGCAGCCCAACTTGGCACTGCATCGTCGTGGGATAGCGTTTGGCATGTCTGAGGTCAAGCTGCTGCCAATGAGTGATAGGTCTCTGTTCTGAGCTGACTACACATGCCTGATGAACCCCCCAGAGCCATAAGCATCCACAGAGCTGATGAACCCCCCAGAGCCATAAGCATCCACAATAGCACTTGGCACTAACAGAAACAACCTGCCACTGATCATCAGCTTGCACCCCTGTTCATCCTGCCTTACCTGTACACCATCGTGATGTTGATGAGTACCAGCCTGGACCCTGGAGCCATGGCTAATGTGGGCCATGTGCCACTCCCTATGCCCACACTCCTGTATGGCTGACTGGGCGAGTACTCGTAAGATGCTGTGCCGGCAATATCAGATAGGATAAGGTTGTCGAACCTAAGGAAGCCTCCTTCAGTTATCATCATGACACTCTCCATGGAGCTGAAGCTGAGCTCAGGAGGCACTGAGTCATCAAACTGAGAGGAATCAACTGCTGATACACAGTCCTGCGCTGAGCACAGGTCAGACTCTGCAGCACAAAACACAATCGGCCATATTCACTTGCTGAAATGCCACTGGGCTGCATCTGATTGCATGCGGAGCTGGTAAGACTGTAATAATCTTGAACGTGCTTGCACAGACAGGTGCCTATCAAACCTGAACTTGCCGTCCAGATGGTGGCTGCTAAAGTGACTGCCAAGGTGACAGTCCCAGCAAACAGTGTTAATCCAGGAAGCCTGCTGAAGCCCAGCAGCAACCGATCACCTCCTGTGATGGTGAAGTTGTCCAGGCCCTGTGCGTCTGGCCCCACAACAGCGACACCCCCAGTGCCTGCAAACTGCTCTCGCCATTCTGACGGGTCCAAAACAATCCTGCCTGCGTAGCACAGTGCGTAGGCAGCACAAACACAGCGGTTCAGTTGCTGCTGAAGGATAAAGTGTCAGTTTGTGCTGCAGACTGCTGAGCTGTGTGTCCACAAGCAGCGGCAGCCCACGGGCACACTGCTACTGATGTTGTATGCCTTTTTACACTGCTTCTGTACAAATCAACCACTCGAGCTTGTAAGTCCAAGCCCCCCCCCCCCCGCCGGGACGCACAACCCCAGTGCTGAGCTGCGCAACTGCTGCATGCTGCTGCTTACCCCGAAGTACAGCCCTCCGTGCAGATGGGTCTTTCCATGCTTCCACTAGGCCCTGCATATTTGTTATTCCACAGTCAGTAGACATCGACTGACACTGACCTCCTTCTCGAGCGCAGAAACATGCAACACCGCTCATTGGTTCACACAACAGAGTTGCACGCACGCCCAAGACCACCATGCATTGCTGGACTTTGGTAGGAGCAATATGCAGAGGAGAGGTAGATACCTGAGCCCGGAATATCAGCCTTGAAGGAATATCATTTGACAATTCTGGTGGAATAAACTGCAAAACAGCAAACGGCAGAGCTTGATGGTGTGAACCTGCCAAACCACTGCAGCAGATACTGGGCCCGCCCTTGTGATCTTCGTGTTGAGAGGGCCCAGCTGCAGTCGCTGTGACAGTTACCTGTGCCTCCACAAGCCGTGGACTCCAGATAGCCAGTAAGAGCGTGCAAAGCCCGCACAGACGGCAAACTTGTTTCATACAGATGTTGCGCCAAGGCAAGATGCTTGGCATGCCCGCGCTACCGATGCAGACGATATCTACACATCGGGTGCGCACTTTCAGACTCCAAAGAACTCCCTAACAACTCGAATGGACCGTAATTATAGCGCTGCGAGTCATCAGAGGCAGCCCAAGCTGGTAAAGGATTGCAACACAGTTACAGGCTGCATAGCATTAGCATCTAATGCGCCTCCCAAGACTGGCAGAGTCTCTGTGCGTGTCAGTGAGCCGATTCTGGGTCCATTCCGTCCAAGGTACACGGGTTTACGACCAAAGTCCTCCGTTCTAGAGGCCTGGCGCCCCTTCAGAATAAAACGACCAGCAGCGTACGTACAGTGATAAGCCTGTAACAGGAGTTTCCCGGGCAAAGGGGGCGTCTCACGGGGTCCAAACCTCCGACGTGCGTCACACCTGCCGCTGCAATCGCGCCAGCGGGCACAGGTCACGCACAAAACACAAAAGAATACATATTTGCACACCCGAGACATCTGCTTTGGAGGCGTGTGCAGCCCTGGATACGCTTGCACAATACATTAACACGTGTCACCCAGGTCGTACACGGTGGTGGTCCCGCTTGATCAAATTTGTACTGCTAGCACAACAAAACGCTAGCGGACAAAGTTTGGCGTCCGCTGCGGCCCTATGATAGGCTGTCAATCAGCATAACACACTATGAATAGGGCATGGCTCTGATTAGGCTGCAGGCCCGGCGTATCTGAACAGTACTTCAGCTTGCCCAGCTATCTTCGCCGTAAGCCCAGGCAGGAGGAGGCATATGGCGAGTGGACTGTCATGGGGACAGGCCGCCATCTACCTCAAAGCTGCCAGTATGTACTGCTCAACAAAGACAGGCATGTTCCCTCAAGAAGAAGAGGAAGAAGAAGAAGAAGAATGTTCTCAAACACACACTGCTTCAATGGCGACGTCACAAAGCACATTGCCATTACCATACCATATGATGGCAATATGTATCCAACATCAGCAGCCACACACAAAAAGGCAGACCGGGGCGCCGGCAGACAACCTCTTGCCATCAGGTAGACAGATGAGATAAAGCATATGCACCTGCTGAACTAAACCTAGAACTGGTCCAGCCATGGACAGCTCAGCAAGAGTGTCACAGGTGTAAGTCGGGTATGTCGGTCAGCAGCAAACACCAGCAACCTATACAAGCCTGCAACAAGTGATGCAACACCGCTTGCCGGTTCACACGCCACCACTAACATGCAGGAATGGTGGGACAAAGGGTGCATTTGGATAGGGCACTAGGGCAACAAGTTGACTGTAGGCGTAATAAGGCGTTTCAGCCATGGGGCTGGGGCCTTGCAGCCTCACGCCCAGCCGCAGCATTGATGCAGAGTAAACACTACAGGGTCCATAGCTATATGTACACAGCAGAACAACACAACACAAGCAAGTAACAGTCCACTGCCGACAAGCAACCATGGTGAGCACAAAACACGGGCCAGTACTCCAACAGAAGCCGCAGCTGACTCGCAGGCGTGAATACCCTAGACTGCCACAACTCATACGCCCCCCCCCCCTCGGGACTTGGTGCACGGCCACACAAAAATGGAAAACCGTGGCCAATGCCTTGTACCAATACATAAAAGAAAAGGGCCGTGGACATGGCTGTACAAACTGCCTCAAAATTGACAAAACCAGCCTGGCACAGTTGGGCGTCATCATGCATCCAACCACCCAAATTGACATGTAACACACATGTGATCAGATGGGTAGGTCATGTTGGGCAGCCCCTGTGGGCCTATATCAGCTTCTGTGAGCATCCTCCAGCGACTGATTGGCACTAGCTGCTGCTTACTGAACCATATGTAATCTATTGTTCGTTTGGCAACCCCGCTGCTCCTGAATTTCCACGTGGTGAACTCAGATGCCTGCTCGGCACTGAACCCTTGCCGCTGCTGTTGCGGCTGCTCTTGCCGCCGGCCATTGCCACCCGCACCATTGCCGTTGCCATTGCTGTGTTGGCTGCTGCCACTGCGAACACTGCTGATCGGTTGCCAGGTGGCACTGGCTGCTCCGGTGCCATTGCTGTTACTGCTGCCATTACTGCCGTTGCTGACTGAGCTTGCCCAGGGCACATCCCATATGCTGTTAAGCCCTAGTTGATGCTGCTTGATCACCTGCATAAACATGATGATGCAAGAACAGGTGATTACGATTCCCTGCTTCTTCTCATCTGGCGTGCTTGCTTGGCATGGAGCATCTTCAAGTAAAACAAAGCACACATAGCGGCATGTCAGTGTATCTATCAAGACCCATCACCAAGATGCAACATGCACCAATACCAGCTACATGTCTGCCTACAGAGATTGCTCAGCCACTCAGAATAACAATCAATGGTGTGAGAGGCGTTACATGAGCGCAGTTCTGCTGCAGGGGCTCACCTCCGCGGTGTCACTATCAGGTGTGGTGTTGAAGTCCCCACAGACAAGTACAGCTGGAGAATGGAACGATGGACCACTGTTCCCGTTGCCATTGCTGCTGCTGACCCCATTGCTTGAGGCTGGTGGTTGCTGCTGTAGCTGCAACTGCTGGAAGCGGTCATGCATGTTCTGAAGCTCCTGCAGCAGCTGACATGCCTGCAGCACACAGTGGCAACAACATGAGCATTGCTCACAGTAGGCAAGTGCCATGCCAAAGCGACTGGCAGAGCAGGTGCAACTGCAGGAACTTACAAACACGGCGACACTGGGTGGAAACATGGCGGTATGTGCAAATGACTATACATGCTAGAGTTCAGCCTGTAACCCACCTGATGGACCCGGGTCTGCTCATTCTCAAACCCCGCTTTTGCTTTAAGGTGTGTTGCTGCCACGATGAGTGTCCGGTCAGCGACCTTGTCATGAAGCTGAGCTGTGACAAAACCTTGCGCAGCTGGCTGGCCATCCATTGAATCGAAGCAATGGCCTGCACAATGCACCAAACTTTCATAATCAAGGTGCACAAAGGTGACTGTGCACTTGGGCAAGCTCGGCAGCAGCAGCGAGAAAATGGTCGACAGCCAGAACTGCCACAGACATATAAGCGGCTTGACTGCTGACCCCGAGTGCATGGGCAAGTAACACCAAAACACCAGTTGTTGCCAGTTGTTGGTGGAGCAGGCTGTGGATGGCCGAGTATGTACATACCTGATGGTGCTGGGCTGCAGCTGAAGCGGCTGTGCCTGTAAAACAGTGCAATGCCATCTGCTGGGAAGCCAAACTTTGAGGCCGGTGAAGGCTTCTTGGCTCTGAAGAAGCAGGAGTAGCCCTCTGGCACTAGCGTTGTGGCCAGGGTGTCTGCCATTGCAGAGGAGCAGCAGCTTGGGTCAGGTGTAGCTGGGCAAGGCAAACGCATGCCCAACTGCAGACGCTGCGTCTGATAACTACAGGCCAGCTGGTGAACAGCCTATAAGCGCATTGATTGATATAGAAGGCAACCATGTGCCTGCTGCAGCTGTGCTGGTGAGAGTAGAGAGTGAAAACCCGTTGCTAGATACCACATACCAAAGTGGTTGAGCTCCTGTAGACAGATGATATCTGCATCTGCTGCTTTGATCTCCTGTAATATGAGTGGGAGTCTGTGCTCCCACATCAAGCAGCTGATGGGCACCTGCAGTGAAAATGCACACCAACATCACCCGTGCTTGCCGTGCTCTCAGGCAGCAGCTAACAGCTGCAGGTGAGACACATGAAAGTCATGTCTCAACCAGGCTGCTGCCTCTGCCACCAGCATGACAATGGCAATGCGGCCCACCTTGACAAAGTCCCCGCTCTGCGCCAAGCCATCAGCCTGCAAGGCACCGCAGTTGGCACACCAGCCAGCAGGTATTAGACCAGCCATTGACCACCTAGCGTGCCAGCCACATGCACATGTCTCTCAAACCACATTTCTAAACAGAGCGACCTCCAGAGCGGATCGTTGTTGATAGAAGGTGCCTAATGCATGGTGCCTGGTCTGTGTGATGGTGTCAGCAGCAACTGTACTGGAGATGACAGTCCCGGTGCTTGCACCTCACCAGCACGTTAAAGGTGGCCACTCTGAAAGGGTATTTACTGGGAGAGCCGCTGCTAAGCTGCACCTCCGTCCTTTGGGAGATGCTGCACTGGTTCATCAGCTGCACCGAGAAGTTTGCACCGGCACCACCAGCTCCAGCAGCTGCCACGGACGCTGTGCTATGATTTTTGACTTTTGCCTTTGGACAAACGGGCAACGTGCCAACCTTCACCCCTCTCCCAATGGAGTGACTTTGCAGCGACCGCATCGTTCACTGTAGCACAACCATAACGGCAGTATATTAGCTGAAGCATGTCGAAAGAGCCACGGAACTGCAGCCGTGGCCAGGCGCTGCTAATGCGAACTAGAACCTGTTGGGACGGTCTTGCAACAGGTCGGAGTAAAACACCCCCTCAGCGGCTTGGTGGCAATTGTGTGATGTCGTGATGGCCGTTGGTATACATTCAGTTGGCGATCATAGCATTGTAGTTTCGTCGACGTGGTAATCTGCGACCCCGCTTGCAATCGCCGAAGGACTCGCTTTTGCTCCCCTGCTTGTTGCTCTCAAGCATCTGTGCGTGCAGGAAGTTGCCGAACACGCTTTGCAGCCAAGCGACAGGACACCTGCTGGATCCAAGGATTATTATGATGTCTTGAAAGTATGGCATGCAGCGGCTTTAGTAGGCTGCCGGGATCCAACCAGCTTACAGCTTACACACAGGCATACAAGTAGCATCCACTAGCGAAAGCTGGAGGGCCGCAGCTCAGCCGGACGATGGATGCAGCTGCACACTGGTCACAGCTTCTGTAGTGGCCGGACACTGTTGCTGTGGCTGGTGGTGTTGGCTGGCTGCTATTTGTCGGTTGAGGCACGGCACCCGCAGCAACTTCGTGGGGACCAAGGGGATATCTCCGCAGAGCAGTTCTTCCAATCCCCAGTAGCCAGCAAATACAGCAGTAGATTGGTGTACCGAGCTGGAGGCTTCTTGGAGTTTTGGGCTGATCCCAATGTTTCTTGTATCGACCTGGAAGGTCAGTGCAATGGTATCTGTCACCCCTTCTCAACCCTCGAGCAGGGCAGCAGACAAGCAATTCTTTTGCCAGAGTTCAGCTGGACTGCAGCCCTCAGCAGCAGAAACCAGTTGTCAGCTGACGAACCAAGTTTTTAAATACGAGAAAGTGGTGCTGGAAGGGTGTGCTGCGGCAGTGTTGTCATTCTCAGATTAGTCTGAAGCGAGATCACATATCTGTGCTGTTACTGCAGCTGGAGTCGATGTCAATGAGGCGGACTGGCGTGCAGAGTTCTCAGACACTGGAGGAGTTGCTAAACTGGGCCCTACACGCAACCTAACCATAACATCAGGTACGTTGGGATCTGAAGCTGCTGTTAAAGGCAGCGATATGTTGATTCGCGTACAAGCTCATAGTCCTGCCTGCCTCCCAGCATGGCCTCTGTGTGTTGTCAGCAGCGCCAAGATGCTTGATCAGGGTCCAAGCTGTCACTCCTATTGGCAAGTCATCTGTGCCGTTGAGGGTGTGGCGTAAGTCCTGCAGTGCGTGCTGATAAAAGCAGCGCCCATTGATGTGCATGTAACAGCTGCAAGCCAAATACTCAATCCTGCACGCTGTCATGCTGTGCAGCATGCCTTCCGCCGGTCGCTGGGTTAGATTCGTCAACATGGCAAACACTAAATTTCCAGCAGCTGCCCAGTGCTATGCTGGTGGATACTGGAGGCTTGCTCACGTTCAAAGATATATTGATTTCTGAGATAGCCCCGGCGTCAGCCTATCAGTATACACCAGCACAGCCCTGGCGGAATGCAGGAGTGGGCTTCCCACTGTGGCCTTCAGTTGCACTGGCCCCCAATGCTTCGGTAAGAAGGGACCTCATTGTTTTCAGGCCTGACAGTAAGCTGTTTTGGCTGACAGTGTACTGACATGTGGTCTGGTCTCCCCAAACTTGCACTCATCCTGTTACTGTGCATGGTGCATACATTGCAGCGGTGCTCTGTGTAGGCCTTCCCATGCACAGCAGTTGGGTCATATCGCTTTGTGACATATGCTTGCTTACAGTCGTCAATGTGCCGACTTGTATTGTTGCTGCTTTGCTGTCTTGCACCTGCAGTTGGTCCTGCGGAATGTGGGGATCGCCTACAACAACCCCTCCGTGCTTGATACGTGTGAGCAGTACAACCAGAAGGTGTTGTACGGGCTGCAACAGCAGTATGGCGCCGGCAACATCTCAGTGGTCAATGCTACAGCGGGACGGCTGGTGGGGCCCATCACTATACCAGTGCTTGTCTTGGATGGTTCACGCAACAATTCTGGTGGGGTTGTAGCTGGAAACAGCAGTTTTGCAGGTACGCCTGGTCTAGTGTCGATTTCTTTTATTGATAGTAGCATTGCAGTAGAATGGCAGCGGCTGGGCTGCTGCAGTTTGGGTCAGACTATGGCCATGCAGACTGCTGGAGACTATATGTGTCGGTCCTGTGCAGGCTGGCTGCTGTCTATGCAGCATATCATGATGCTTACACACTGAATAGGTTCCTGCGGCTGCTGAGATGGTTCCGGGCATTGCAGCAAGGCAGCGGTGCTAGTAAAGCGATCCAGAGGCTGCTTTTTGTTCTTAACTCTGTTGTCACCTGATTCGCTCTGTGTGCAGATGCTCATGCTCTGTTTGAAAACGTCACGTTCAACTGCATCACACCAAGCAGTGGAACTGGAGGTGAGCACTGCTGCTGAACTGCATATGGTTAGGCATGAACTGCATGTGCTTAG
>NSMO01014976.1:0-10352 GCA_002588565.1 Coelastrella sp. UTEX B 3026 | reverse complement strand
TGCTGCTGCTGGTTCAGCTGACTCTGCCTCCTGATCTGGCACACTGCTGCCGCCATCAGCAGCAGCAGCGGCAGTAGGCAACGCATCCCATTCCTCATTGCACCCAGCAAACAATCTGCGTAACAGCCTCCGAGCTCTCCAAGCCATAACAGGCCACGCAAACCGCATGGCAGCAGCTGCAGCGGCGGCCTCAGAAGGGAATGTCACAGCTAAGATGGACTCTAGGCTATGGTAACACAAAGGAGGCGGCAACTGGCTGAGCCTTGCTGCTGCTACCGCTGATTGATCTGCAGCTTCAAGGTCTGCTGCTGGCTCAGCAGCAGCTGGGACTGGTGCTGCTGCTGCTGCTGGTTCGCCCATAGGTGGCGTATGCGGGGCAGGGGGGCCCTCAGGGGAGGGGGTCTTGGGGGCAGCAGCAGTCAACGGCAGATCCAACAGGTCATGTTGTTGCTGCTCCTGCTGATGCTGAGCTGGTATGACAGCCATTGCGTGCTTTTGGTGCCGCTGCTGCACCTCAGGCAGCAGCTGCGTCGAACCTTCCTGTCGTTGTTGTGAGAGCGACATGCTATTGTACAGCTGCTGCTGTTGCTGCTGCCTGGGTGACTGCATCATACCCCGACCTTGCCATTCCTGCTGCTGCTGCCGCCGCGGCGATTGCAGCTGTTGCCGAGGAGATTGCATCATGCCTCCGGCTGACCATTGCTGCTGCAGCTGCTGCTGCTGCCGAGGCGACTGCAGCATGCCTGAACCTCTCCGCTCCTGCTGCTGCAGCTGCTGCCTGGGTGACTGCATCATGCCTCCTGCTTGCCAGTGGTGCTGCTGCTGCTGCCGTCTCTGAGGGGACTGCAACTGCAGTCCAGGCTGCCACTGCTGCTGCTGCCACTGGTACTCATACTGCTGCTGCTGCTGCTGGGACTGCTGCATATCACCATATCCAGCATCCACCAATCTCAGCATAACCAAATCAAGCACCCAGACAACTTTACTGCTGTCGCTGACATGCGCCGCCACCGCAAATGGTGACAACGTTTGCTGATGTATGTACAAGCGCAGCTGATCGATGCTTACAGCAGCTGTGGCAGCAGCAGCAGCAGCGCTACCCAACACCCAGCATGCCGTGCAGTCCTCAAAGGGCGGCAGCTCCTGCAAGATGCAGTTGATGTCTACAAGCCCGTCCCTCAAGGTGGCAACCTGCTGCTCTGCTGCTGCAACCTGTTGCTGCACCAGCATGAGGTTGGTAGGCAAAGGCTTACCACCTGGTATAACCTGCTGTAAGCTGACAAGAGCTGCATCATATGGCTGTCCATCTGCACGTTTGGCTAGCAGCTGCAGCAGCTTATGCCACGGTAGGGGCCTAGTGCTGCTGCTGTGTGGCAGCACTGGGTCGTTGAGCCAGAGCCAGGGGTGGGCGGTGACTGTTGCTGCCTGCTGTGATGCTGTGTGTAGGGCTAAGCTGTGCACTGCATGCCGCAACTGTCACAGCAGATATCAGGGGACAGAATACAGACAGGCAGCAGTCTTTCAGTGTTCTAGTAGTGCAACTCAGCAAGCATGGACACACATACATTGGCAAGATGTTGTAAGGCAGAAACTGCATGTAAGGTTGCACCAATCACATATGTGATGCACAAGACCTGAAAAGCGCTACGTCACGGCATTGCAGTAATTATTAAATGGTGCATCTTCCAGCACACGGCCACCTATCGTCAGTAGCAAAGCCCTGTCTCTTGCTCTTCCTGCCCAACCAGTGCAGATGCAGGCAGGCCCAAGCTTCAACTTGCAGATCCTAGAATACCCTGTAGCTGTTGCTGATTCCGACCCACAACCCAAGCAGCCCTGCAGAGGCAACTGCATTTCTTGCAGTGCCCTCCACACCTAGTTCATAGTGTGTAACAGCACTTGCAGATGTTGTTCAACCTCCTGCTGGCCCTGGTGTGATTCTTGCTGCGGCAGTTTTCCATCCACTGCAAATGACTGCTGTCCCTCAACAAGTCTCCACATTGATGGTTATAGCATATCACCATCACCATTTTGTGCCAAAGTCAAGGACCTAGAAAGCCAAGCAGTTTGGCAAACAACACAACAAAACCAAGCCCTGGTACCTGGCCCATAGCTTGTAGCAGCACGTGCAAGTAGTGGTCACCCTCCTGCTGACCACAAGCTCTGTATCCTGATGCTCTAGTTGCACATCCAGGGCACATTACTGCTGTGCCTCAGCAGGGGTCAACAACAAACGTTTGACCATTGGCGAGCACCCAGGCAGGTAGAAGCCAAGCACTTCAGCAAACTACATAACAAATCTACGCCTTCACACCTGGCCCCTAGCTTGTAGCAGCACGTGCAGGTGGTGTTCAGCCTCCTGTTGACTAAAGCTATGCCTCCAGATACTCATGCAGTTGCATATCCCAGGCACAATGCTGTTGTGCCTCAGCATGGGTCGACAACAAACATTCGACCATTCGCAGGCACCCAAGCAGGTACGAGCCAAGCACTTCAGCAAACAACATAACAATTCTAGAGCCTTCATACCTGATTCATAGCCTGCAGCAGCACTTGCAGATGATGTTCAACCTCCTGTTGACTGTGCTGTGCTTCCTGCTGCTGCAGTGGCCCATCCACCGCACAATACTGCTGTGCCTCAGCAAGCGTTAACATCTGGTAGTGGCAAAGCCGTTCATCGTACTGCCAGATCTCATCTGTTGTGGACAGTGGGGGCCATGTGGGGGTGGGCTGTAGAGGCTCAATCATGTACAGCGAATCACCACCATCAAAGCACAGCTGGACAAACCGACCATCAACGTCATAACCTGCATGCCACAGATACAGACAAAGTGAGCGAAGTGAAATTGGGTATCTTGGGTGGTTGATGGGGTGGGGCTGTGGCAGCTTTGATTCATGAAAACAAAACTGTCACCATCAAAGAATAGCTCAGCCAGGCCCTGTTGAAGTTTGGCTACAGGTTATAGACAGGACAAATTAATGCCAATATTCTGATTCAGACCGACCAGGCAGACAATGGCAACATGAGAGTACTGTGGTTGAGTTGGCCGCCACACTCAACGGTCATAGACTGAACACATCAAAAACACCTGCAAGCCAGAAACAGAACCAGGAATTGTGCAGATATGCAGGCTATGTGATGAAGATGGTGGAGGCGAATGTGGTAGAGACCTGGTGGTTCAGGTCCAGTGAATCACAACTCAACGCTGCTGGAAGGTATTAGTACACCATGCAGACGGGGTAGCTCAGGTGGCTCCTGATTGCAAGCTACCGGCCCTCGAGTTGCTGTCCACATCAAGTTGACAAGCTAGTTGTTTCATGTTGCGTATTATGACCGCAGCATGTTTAACATGTAGCAGCGGGCTGAACGCCAGCAGACACCAGTAAAAGGTACGACATACACGCATATGTGGAACACTGCAAGGATACTAAACCACATCTGTTGGAAATCAGAGAGAGATTGCAGCACATTTCAGCGCAGCACTGAAACTCCGTAACAATTTTTTGCACAGCCACTTTCACGTCCTTGCCTGACACATTGACATATACAAGACAACGTCTGACAGTAGGTAGAGCCCCTCATCAGAGGTGTCCCACACAGTAAACCAACAGCTGGCTCAGAAGCAATGCACTGCATCCACTGTGCAGTACTTAGCGCGCAGCAGTGGCTGAAGAGCCAGGCCAAACCCCCAAACAGGACCCTGACAGTGTGTAAACACTGGACTGAGCAAGGAACCACTTCAGATAGCTCCCACCTGTTGGGAAGAGTTGCTCAATGTCTGACAGTAGGTAGAGGTCCTCATCAGGTCCATTGTCCCACACCAGCTCGCCATCACCTTGCTGGAGAGCAAATGACCAACAACGTTCACTAGCACGTTGCATGACCCTGTATAAGCATACCAACAGCGACGGCAGGATTACGTCGGCGATGGAGTCATCTGCAGGCGGGCGACTTGGCCTATCCCAACTGAGTGCCGAGCAAGTACAGAATTAGTGGCGTGCAAGTACCTAAGAGAGTGCAGACTGTGCCAGACAATCAGCGCAATGAGTGTGTAGGACGATTTTGACAGCTGCTCAGCTAGAGCTGATGCATCTACTGTTCAAATCAAGGCCCCGTTGATCTACTGCAGAATGCCGATCCAAAGCGTCCATCTAGCAACGAGTTATAGCACATGACACTGTTCATAATAACCCACACAAGACCCTGATCCTATACCTCTGACCCACCTCTGTGTCAATGCCTGCTCCTCCGCCAACTCCAGTTTGGCCCATGTCAGCTGTTGATATGCCACCATCACAGGCTGCAGCCCAGCATTACACGCACCAAAAGCCTCAGCAACCAGCCGCTCAGCCGCAGCAAGACCCTCTTGTCCACAGTCAGCCACCTGCTGCTGCTGCTGGTCTTGCCAGTGCTGCTGGTGTTGCTGTTGCGGGTGATGATGATGGTAAGCTGCGCTGCTGGTGGGGCTGGCTAGTTCCTGTTGGGCCCGCGGAGATGGCACAGGACCCCACCGTGTTGCGGCTCTGCTAGCAGCAGCAGCTGCTGCTGGTGCAGCTGCAGGAGATGACCTGTGCATTGCTACTTGCTGTGCAGCAGCAGCAGCAGCAGGGCTGGTCGCAGCCTGAGCTGCAGTGCTACCAGCAGTACCCTTTGCACCCGAAGCAGCAGCTGCTGCTGCCACTGTAGGAGGTGACCTGGCAACTGCTGGTCGCGGTGAAGCTGCAGCAGCAGCAGCAGGGCTCATAGCTGCTCCTGCTGCAGGAGACGCAACGGTACCTGCTGTCGCAAGTGCACCTACACCGGCAGCAGCTGCTGCAGCTGGTGACGGCGTGACAGAAGCAGGCATGTGTCGGTTGGCACCTATCTTGATGACTAAGCCTGTCCTCGCAGCAGCCGGCTTCGGGCTGGCGGCTACTGCAGTTTGCTGCTGCTGCTGTTGTACTGCCAAGGGCTGTTCGTCACCACCGTTAGATGACCTATCCAAGGCTGGCACCTGCTGCTGCTGCTGCTGCTGGGGTGAAGTGGCAGCTGGCGTTGTCATGGAAGCAGATGGTTCCTGACGATGCTGCTGCTCTTGCTGCTGCTGCTGCTGCTGCTGCTGCTGGATGATGAAGGCTTCAAGCTGCAGCGGCTCTTGTGGTCCCTCCTGCCGCTGAGGTTGCTGCTGCTGTGGCTGCTGCTTCAACTGCTGGCACTCACTGGCACCACGCTGCGGTGGACCCTGAACAACTTTGCCCTGCGGCTCATCCTGCTGCTGCTGCTGGGGTTGCTGCTGCAGTAGCGGCTTCTCCAACTCCCGCTGCTGACTTGTAACAGGCTGCTGTAGATGCTCGGCTTGGGCCCTAGCATCCTGCTGCTGCTGGGGTTGATGCTGAGGTTGCTGCTGCCGCTGTTGTGGCCTATCCAGCTCCCGGCTCTCGCTTGCAACAGCCTGCTGCAGACCCTGAGCGACCTGGATCCTGGCATTCTGCTGTGCTACATCCGACCTGGCTACCAATTGACTAGCTGACCTGCTCAACACGTGTCGATCCCTGCTTGCAGGGCGTTTGAACTCATCAGGCCTTGCCCCGTCTGGATGCTGGTAGCTATTCCTGCCCCTATCGCTCTCAGTGTGCAAAGGTTTGCCTGCAGGCAGTGAGCGCTGGCTGTTGTCATGCCTGCCAGGAGCCGCGCCAGCATCAGTTCGACTGAAGTTGCGCCTGTCTCTGTCACTCTGCCAATGCCTGTCTGCTGAATCTGCTCGCCGGCTGTCACACTGCCTGGTAAACTGCTCGTTGCTCTGCTTATCACACTGCCTTGCACCATCTTGTGCCAGCCTGGACTGGCCAGGAGCTCTGGCAGCATCTGGCCTGCTGCTGCCGGCCCGCTCATCATGCTGCTGCTGCTTGTGGTGATGAACAACGCGCCCAGCAGCAGGTGACAGGGACAGATTGGGCTCTTTCTTGGGCAGCCTGTCGCTGCTTGGATGCTCTGAGCTGCTGTCCTTGGGCTTTGGCCAGTCAAACTGCCTAGCTGACTCTGCCCTACTGCTGTCATCATTGCGGTCATCGCGTCCATTAGGATGTTTGTTGTCTGCCTGTTGCTGCTGCTGCTGCCGGCTGCCAGCTGCAGGTGCAGCCAAGTGATGCTGAGATCTGCAATCCCTGCTGCTATCACTGCTGACAGACCTCACAATAGTGTGCTTGACAGACTCTGACCGCACGTCAACCCTATCTTTGCTGCTACTGCTCGTCCGAATGAGCTCCCTCTCAGATTTGTCAAGCCGCTGACTGGCAGCACGTGCTGGCTGCTGCTGCTGCTGTTGGGGCTGCTGCTGCTGCTGGGGCGGCCTGTCTGCCGGGGAATCATGCCTACCATCAGACACAGCACGCCGCAAGTGATGCTCGGGTCTGTGCTGCTCCCTATCCCGCCTGGGCCAATCATGCTGCTGTCGCTGCCTGCCTTCAGGTGATCTAGACCGACTGCTATCTGATCTGCGACGGTCAAGCAGGCGCTTGTGCGCTCTGCTGCTGCTGTCCCTATGCCTTGGCCAATCATACTGCCTAGCATGCTGTGCTTCACTGCTCCTGGCATGCTTATCACAAGAATTATGCTGCTGTTGCTGGTGTTGCTGCTCGTCTGAAAGTGACCCAGGCCTCTCAACACATGATGCTGCACAATCAGGCTGTCGGTGCCGCTCCCTGCTGTGCTCTTTGCTGCCTGACCTTAGCCTGTCACACGGCCTAGCTCGGTCAGAGCTACCGTTGCCACTAAGCTGCTGCTGTCGCTGCGGCTGCTTGTCGTGATATGAGCCATGCCTGTCGTCTGACACCGGGCACCAATCATCAAGACGCCTGCGCTCCCTGCTGTGGCTCCTGCTATGGCCCCTGCTACTGTCTCTGGGATATGAATGGTCCCTCAGCTTACATGAATCTGACTCCCTGTTGCTGGCTCGGTGATCAGCACGGTCGGATTGCTGTGGGCCTGTAGCAGCCACCTGCTGCTGCTGCTCCTGCTGCTCCTGCTTGACTGTGTTGAGTTTGGAAGCATCAGCAGATGCTGCTGCGTCTTTGTGGTGTTGTTGTTGCTGCAGCTGCTGCTTATCAACTGTGCTGCGGTTCTGGCTAGTGGATGCTGGCCTGTTCAGCTGTTTGTAGTCCGCATGGTCACTCTGCCTGCTATCAGCATGCTGATGCTGAGGCTGCCGGCGTTGCACATATTCCTGCTCAGATCTGCGGTGCTCAGTGGTGCTGTCCCTGAACATCTGGCCTTGGCTTGCTGGTAGTTTGCCGCTGAGATGAGTGCATGCCTTGTCGACTGGCTTGCTTACGCCAAGTTGCTGCTGCTGCTGCTGTAGTTTGCTGACCTGGCGTTCTATACCATCTGCAGAATGCTGTTGCTGCAGCTTGCTGCTGCTGGCGAGTTCCTGTTTGCTGCTGGCTGCCTGTACTAATTTAGGAGCAGCAGCAGCACGCGGTGCAGGCCCAGCTGTGCTCAGTCCGGTCTGCTTGTCAGCAGCAACGGCGCCATCAGCAGGACATGCATGCTGCTGTGGCTGGCTCTTGACAACAGCACTGCTGGTATCAGCATTAGTAGCTGGCACCTGCTGCTGTGGTTCACTGGAATGCTCAGCTGCGGTAGCAACAGCAATGTTGCCCTCAGGTGCCACTGCTGTACTCTGTTGCTTCTGCTGCTGTGCAAGGCCAGCCGCTGCCCGGGCAGGCTGCTTGTTGCCAGCCGTTGGTAATCCTGCCTGCATATGCTGCTTACCGTCGCCCACAGCAACTGCTTCACGCTGCTGTGTATCAGGTGCGGTTGCAGCTGCAGGAGGCCGTACTTGCGGATGGGCGCTGTCTTGCTGATTGCCTTCAACAGCTATGCTGGCGGGCAGCTCATTGATTGGCAGCAATGGCACTGTAGAGTGCTGTAGCTGCTGCTTGGGCTTGTCTGCTGGAGGAGTGACCACAGCTGCAGAGGCCGGCTGCTGTTGACCTGCTACTGACGCTACAGCAGGAGCCATTGGGTACTCGCTGCACTGTTGATCAACTTCCTTTGCCACAGCTGCCTCAACACGCTGCTCGGCCTCTGCTTGTGCAGTAACTGATGCTTGCATTTGCTGTTCGGTGCCACAAAGGCCAACTACAGCTGCGGTCTGCTGTTTTGCCAATGCTGGTACAGCAGCAGTAGCAGCGGCAGGATGCTGCTCCTGCTCTTTGCTGTGCTTTTGAGGGCTGGCAACAGCAGGCTTCGCAGATGATGGCACTGTTACAGCAGCTGCTGCTATTTCCATATGATGCCTGCTGCTGCGCCTGTGGGGACTGGTCACCTCAGGCTGCCCATTACCTGCTGCTGTTGTGGCTGCAGCTGCTGCAAGGATAGCTGCAGTGAAGTCACAGGCCGATCCAAGCAGACTACTGCTATCACTAGCCACAGTAGGGTCAGCAGCGACGGCAGCATCTACGCGTAAACTAGACTGCTTGCCGCCAGCGCCGGCTGCTGCCTGCCCAGGACTGTGTGCACAAGCGGCAGCAGCTGGTACAGCGATTGCGTCAGCTCCAGACTGCACCCTCTGGGCCCCAACTAGCTGATTTTGCTGCTCAGCTGTCCTAGCAGCAGCAGCAGCATGTGACTCAACTACCTCTTGCTTGTCATGTCTCTTTGCTGCTTTGCCACCGCCAGTGGCTTTCAGACCTTGTGGCAACAATGCATCTGTTGGCCGAGGCTCCGCTGCTGGTGCTGTGTGTACTTCCACTGCTGTTGCTTGCTGTTTGCGCTGGCGCCCTGCTGCATTGGCATCAGCAATTGCAGAAGCTGGCAAGTGACGCTGCACCTGTGGCTGCTTCTGCTCAGCAGGTTGAGGCTCAGCCAGCTGCGGACACCCCCTGTCCTGCAGCATTACTGCTTGTGCATTAACCACTGCACCACTGGGTCTGACTGCTTCCTGCAGCTGCTTGCGGCCGATAGGCTCTGGTTTGCTGCTATCAGCAGCACCAGCGGCAGCAACGTCCTTGGGCTTGACAGTGGCAGTACTCCGCCTAGCAGCCGTTGCTACAGGAGGATTGTCAACCCTGCCAGCAGGAACCAAGTCCTGCTGACCACCTGCTTGCTGTTCACGCTTCTGCTGTGGCCGCTGTGCCTGCTGCACACCCACCCTGTCTTCAACACCGCTCTGCTGCTTGATGGCATCACCTGAAGTGTGGTGCTGTAGCCCTTGTCCTGGCCTGGGACGGCTCCCAACAAGTTGTTCGCTGCTACTGTCAGGCTGGCGCCCAACATCTTTGCTGCTGCTCTGCACCTTGATACCGCGCTCATGTTGGTTGTCTATGGGGCTGCTGAGCAGTGCAGGCACACAGGGGCGGCCTGGACTTCTGCTACTGCTCCTGCTCCTGCCCTGCTGTCTGCTGCCACCTGCCCGCTGCTGCTGCTGCTGTGGGCGCCCAGGGCTCCGGCTGTGGTGCCTGCGTCTACTGCCATCCCTGCTGCTGCTTCTGCTACTGTGCCTGCGTTGCCTGCCAGGACTTCTCCCTCTGCTGCCGCTGTGATCCCGACTGCGATCCCTGTCTCTGGAATGAGACCTTCTGCGAACTGTTGAAGGACTGCGACTGCTGCGCCTGTGATGGTAACTCGCTCTATAGCTGTTGAACTGCCTATACCCACTGCTCTTGTAATCACACCTGCGCCTTGAGACAGAACGATCCCTGGGCCTGCAATGCCCTCCGCTGCCACCATTACTGCGCCTGCGGCTATCAGGAAGGTGCTGCCCATCCCTGGGGGAATAGCGAAGGTGCTTGGGAGGGCACCAACCAGCAGATGCTGGCCTTGTGTACCTGTTACCAGTGCCATTGCGCGCATGGTCCCTGCTTCTGGTGCGGCTGTGGTGCCTGCCATGGCTTCTGCTTCTGCTACAGCTGCGACCACGGCGACCCTCACCCTTGCTGCGGCTGCTGCTGCGGCTGTGACCGCGGCTGCGGTGTCTGCTACGGCTTGGACTGCGCCTCCTCTGGACTTGCTTATGCCTGCTGCGGCTTCTGCTGCGACTGTGCCGGCCCCGGCTGTGTTGTCGATCCCTACAGCGGCTACTGCTGCGGCTTCGGCTGCACCTGCGGTGCTGGTGTTCCCTGCTGTGGCTTCTGCTGCTGCTATGACGGCCTCGGCTGTCCTGTTGACCCCTGCTGTGGCTGTGGCTGCGGCTGGATGGCCTACACCGCCTATCTGCAGGCACATCATCACTTTGCTTCTGGTCAGGGTGCGAGGCACTGTCCTTACGCACAGGCTGGTCCTTGCTGAGCTTTGCACTGCCGCCATTGCTGCTGCATGGTGTGTCGCCGTCACTGTCACTGCTACTGTCGCTGCTGCTACTGCTGCTACTGTC
>NSMO01014975.1:0-10372 GCA_002588565.1 Coelastrella sp. UTEX B 3026 | reverse complement strand
AGCAACGACAGCAGTATGGATCAATCACAGATCCTGCAAACACTTGCAGCTACCTCCGCTCTCACAACAACTACCAGGCACAAATTTGAAGTTTAAACCCATTAGCCTAGCTTGCTATGATACTCATAAGCGTCAGGCCCCATGAGCCGCCACACAACCATCACCAGGGCACACCACAGCTCAACCGTCAGCTAATTACACTCATTTCCTCATCAAGAGTGAATATTGAGCTCGCGTAGCGCTTTCAATAGAGCTCTAGCATAGTTTAGGCAGGGTGGTGTGTGTGTCGAGGCGGCTCCACACTCCCTGCCATCACTTCCTCATCAACAGGCTGTTGATGTAGTATCCCAATTCCTCTTTGGCACTGAAAGTGAAGTCCATGTGACCATATTCAAACTGCACCACAAAAGCAGCACAGAGGTGAGCAATGCAGCAGCGCAGTGACGAGCAATGTGACGAGGTTGAGATGACCACCAGGGTGACAGCTCCACTTAGTCTGGTGCTTGCAACAGCAGGTAACATATGTACTCTATTCGACGTAATAAGGGTCACCAACATGCTCCCACCGACCTGCACCAGAATGATCTACTACCAACCATATGAGCAGTGCACGAACTGAGCTACACAGGCCTGGACAGCAGGAAGGTGCTCGCTTCGAGGTTCTGCTTTATGATGGCATGAAAGACAGCCGGATCTAATATGTAGACGGCCCAGCAAACATGAGCCATCATCGTCATGGGACCATAGTTGCTCACGGTACTACCAAGCAATAGCAGACTCCGCCAACACCCACCTCTCTATAGCTGACATCTACTCCAGCTGCTGTCATGGCCTCGAAGTGGCATTTGATGTTCTCCGGAGGTATCACACCATCATGCAACCCCGCAACCAAGTGCACAGGTACACCTCTTAGTGTGTGATACAAGTCGCTTACAACAGGGGGCGTGGGTTGCTGATAGGCTCTCACATTGGCTGCGATACTGCCATGGTCGTACAGCTGACAGCGACGAGTCACGTGCAACTGGATAAAGTGCATGACCTGCAAAAGCCATCAAACGCAGGAAGGTAGCTTACACTAGTGCATTCAGATGGATACTGAAGTTGCATGTGTACAGCTGCATCCTGCAGTGTGCGATACAGTTGGAGTGCGGGTTGCTGATAGGCCCTCACGTTGGCTGCAATACTGCCGTGGCCGTACAGCTGACAGCGACGAGTCACGTGCAACTGGATGAAGTGCATGACCTGCGGTGAAACCCAACACAGGAAATTAACACACTATCCATGTGTGTTGGCATTCCCAGCGCTCCGTCCCACGCTGACCTGACACCACCCAGGACTAGCCTTGCCAAGGCCTTTTACAGGGTAACAACTTCTGATACTTTCACAATCGTTGAATAATAACAACACCGTATCTTGTGCAACAGACCAACACAGGCCTGGCAGAAGCCACTAACCCTCATCCCGCCACTTTACAATGCTGCATCACCAGCGCTCTGCCCCATGCTCAGCTGTCACGCCCAAGACCAGGCTTGCAAAAGCTTCCACAGGAGCACAGTTTACTGATAGATAATACACTGCTGGGTGCACCCTATGTGTTGACAAAGCCATTAATCAACACCTACTGACCACAAAACATGCTTTTCAACCTGTGTTACCAACCTGTAGACTACTCAGTAGTGGCATCCCTGCCGCCGTGTAATGTGGCATCACCAGCGCTCTGTCCCAAGCCGACCTGTCACCACCCAACACAAGTCTGGCAAAGGCTTTCACAAGGTCCCCTACAGCAGGTAGCTTGGCTGTGTCTACTGCAACCTTGAAAGCTAGGAGGCGAGCCACGAAGGTTGGCAAATGCACAGGGAAGGCCTGCAAACACAGCAGCAGACACGGTGGGAACAGTTCGGTTTAGCACAGGAAGCGAAGACAGTTGTGCAGAAGTACAAAAATCCACAGACACAGCTGGTGGCTTGGCTGTGCCTACTGCCCGTTCAAAGCTAGGAGACGACTCACGACACGCAGCAGAAGCTGGAGGAACGTAAGCAACACTAACGCCATGCAGCCAGCCCTACTGTCGGTGGCTGAGCAGTGTCTACTGCAAGCTGAGGAAAGATAACAAGCTACGAATGTAGGCATATGCACTGAGAATGCCTACACAGCGAAACTGTAAGCCATGGCAACATGACAATTGAACAATTGAGCAATATTGCCAACATACGCAACACAACCTAGCTTTTGCATAGCTTTTGTCTCCAGATCCAGGCCATATAGTACTTAATGCCCTGCCAAGTCAGCAGCAGCGGCCTGAACATCCCAGAAATGACAACATGCACCCCAAGACAACATGCAAAGCAGGGATCAACAGCACCATAAGCTCATGATGATGGCAGCCCACCCTCTAGACCTCTTGAGTGAAGTATATACCATCAGCAAACCAGCTGCACACTGTTGTGAAGGTATGTCTAGGCAGCAAAGGCAATCGAAAACCACCACCCCACCACCCCATCAACCTTTTGTCTCCAGATCCAAGAGACAAAAGGATGGCGCCCTTCCAGGATGATGCCCATCCATGTTGGCAGCAATGGCTTGAACATCCCAGGAATGACAACATGAACCCCAAAACAACATGAAAAGCAGGGCTCAGCTCATGATTTTGGCGGCCCCCTCTAGACCTCTGAGTGCAGTAGATCAACATCAGCAAACCAGCTGCACACAGTTTTGACATATGTCTAGCCAGCAAAGGGAGTCAGAAACCACCACCCCACGAACTTTTTCTCTCCAGATCCAGGCCATATATTACATATACATAGTGCCATTCCAAGTCAGCAGCAGCGGCGGCCTGAACCTCCCAGGAATGACAACATGAACCCCATGACAACATGAGAAGCAGGGCGCAGCAGCCTGACGCTCATGATGCAGCCGGCCCTCTATAGACCTCTGAGTGCAGAAGATCAACATCAACAAGCAAGCTGCACACATTTGTGCACATGAATCTAGCCAGCAACCACCACCCCACCAACCTTTTGCCTCCAGATCCAGGCCATGTAGTACATGATGCCCTTCCAAGTCGGCAGCAGCGGCTTGAACATCCCAGGAATAACAACGTGGAAGCCAGCCGGGCTGAGCAGCACCAACCGCTTAACATGATGCGGCCGGCCTTCTCTAGACCTCTGAGTGCAGTAGATTAACATCAGGAACCCGCCTAAACTGTGTGCTACAACACGTAAGTTGTAGGGGTCACCGGTGAGGCTGTTGCTGACTGGACCTGCTGCTGCTGCTGCTGCTGGTGTGCTGCTGGTGCTGCTGTTAGGCTGCTGCTGGGGTGTAGAGGTCCTACTGCCAGGACTGCTGTTACCGCTGCTGCTATCAGCAGACTCATCAGGAACCTCAGACGGAACAGATTGCCTGGGTTCAGGATCCTCCACCTGCTGCTGCTGCTGACCTGCTCCTGTATCAGTCTCTACCAGGGGCTCCTCTTGCTCCCCCCGCTGCTGCTGCTGCTGTGAAGCAATTGCTGTGCTGCTGCTTGCAGTAGGGCCAGCAGCAGTAGTACCACGGGTTGCAGCACTGTTACCCGCAACATCCAAGCTCTCAATTGCTGCTGACATATCTGGTGCACTTAGCACATGCCGCAAACTGCTGC
Organism: Coelastrella sp. UTEX B 3026; assembly: GCA_002588565.1. Lineage (NCBI taxonomy): Eukaryota > Viridiplantae > Chlorophyta > Chlorophyceae > Sphaeropleales > Scenedesmaceae > Coelastrella > Coelastrella sp. UTEX B 3026. Next base: position 6,735 of record NSMO01014975.1, on the reverse strand, counting down.
TGCTGCTCAGCTTGGGCCAGCCAGATCTTCTGGCAGCAGGAGAAGCACTACCATCTTGGCCCTCTCCTGCCACCGCTGCTGCTGCTGCTGCAGAACCGGCAGGTTGATCATTGACAGGTACCAACTCAACAGACACTCCCTCTCCAGATTCAGGCACTTGTATGTGGCATGAGACGTTCATGGTGCTGCTGCTGCTGCTGCTGCTATCGCTGCTGCTGCTCCGCTGGGGTGACTGAGATGTCATACTAGACCCATGTGGCGCCTGCTCTTGCTGTTGCTGCTGCTGCTGTGGAACAGCTGCAGTATGCCCTTTGCCTTTCACCTCCTTCGCAGCAACAGTAGCAGCCGCAGTCACACCCAGGACACCTGCCGCACCAACTCCAGCTTCTGCTGCCGGCAGAGCAGCAGCAGCGGCAGCAGCAGCAGCGGTAGCCATGTCTAGATCCAATGAGCCTGTTCTACGACTCAATCTGTCACGCAGACGCGGTCGGGGTATGCCGCCTAAGCTGCTGAAGTTGAAAGCTGAGAAGTTGGTTATGCTGCTGATTCCAGGCCACCAGGATGCCAGACCCTCGCTGCTGTTGCTGCTGCCAGCAGCAGTACTAGGTGTCGGCCGATCTGGCGATATGCCTGCTGCTGCTACTGCTGCTCTGTGCTTGCTAACTGCCGCCGCTGCTTCAGCTGCTGCTGCTGCATCTACTTCTGCTGCTGATGTGGCATGATGTAGATCTATGCTGCTGCCAAAAGGCTGACCAGCAGCAACAGCAGCATCTCGGGGCGTTCTCGGCGCTCTTGGACTAACAACACTACTAGAAGCCGCCACTGCGAATGCCTGTGCTATATCTGCAGGCCCATCACTGTTGCTTTTATCAGCACCAGCAGCAGCAGTATCAAGCTTCCCTGCTGTGGTTTGCTGCGCTAAGCCCTGCTGCTGCTGCTGAGTGCCGCTGCTGCCGCCCTGCGTGCCAACAGCAACTCTAGCAGCACTCCCACTGATACCCAGAGATGCCAATTCCCTAACCTTAGTAGCGTGAATGTGATCTATCTGAGCCCCCATATCATACAGACCACATTCATTATGTGTATAAAGCCAGTATGCGCTGCCTCTTCGCTTGGGGTCTGCTGCTGCATGAGGCGGGTTGCTCCTGCTGCTGCCCAGCCATACGTCAAAGCCACGATCCCAAGCTGCAAAGGCTTGTGAGCCAGTCACACCGCCAGCCACCCAGGTTAGACTGGTATCCAGCACACCTACAAGCAGGCAGTACACAACCAAATACAGTGGTTTCAACACTTCTAGACTGAGACTATGCAACAGCCGAGGCAGGGACGTCTAGTGGCCCTAGCCCCAGGACTGGTAACAAAACAGAGGCATGGCAGGCCTATAAGCTGTGACTCCAAGCTGCAAAGGCTTGTGAGCCAGTCACACCACCAGCCACCCATGTCAGACTGGTGTCGAGCACACCTACAGGCAAACAGTACACAACCAAATACAGTGGTTTCAACACTTCTAGGCTGAGACTATGCAACAGCCGAGGCAGGGACGTCTAGTGGCCCTACTGCCAGGGCTTGTATTGAAAAGTTGACGTGGCAGGCCTATAATACGCGGTCCAAGCTGCAAAGGCTTGTGAGCCAGTCCCACCACCAGCCACCCAGGTTAGACTGGTGTCTAGCACACCTACAAGCAGACACACGGAGAAAATGCGTCGCAATAAACAATGTCAGCTCTTGCACTAGAGGAAGCAACACACACAAAGAAGTGAACACCTGAACTGCAAGGGGATTGAGCCGGAAGGGTGTTTCAGGGATGCAAACAACAATCCCAAGCTGCAAAGGGCTTGTGAGCCAGTCACACCACCAGCCACCCAGGTCAGACTGGTATCCAGCACACCTACAAGCAGGCAGTACACAACCAAACACAGCAGCTTCAATTTCTAGGCTGATACTATGCAAAGGCCAAGGCAGGGACGTCAAGTGGCCCTGTTGCCAGGGCTTGTACTGATAGTGTGTTTGCTGCTGTTTATTGCAAGGCGGCTTGGGAGTGTTGCGACGAGCTGGTCATCAACCAGGCCTGAGCGTGCTTATTGTCAGAAGCTAAGAAGACATGTCTGGAAGCCATGCCTCCATGCTCATAATGCTTTAGCGCAATCTGTAAGAGGCGTGATTTCACAAACACCAGGTACTTGATGCATTTGGATTGTCCAATATGACACATAGCATGTAAGCGTTGCTTGCGTAAGCCTTGCTCTAATAATGAAAGCAGACAGGCACATAGCCAGGACGGCCACACTGCCAAAGTCACACAAAATGGATCAAACAAACACATCCACAGAAACAGTGTTTACGGCTTTCAATGAGCAGCTGATTGCTGCTTTTCCCAAACGGTTGACAGCGCTGGCCGTGATGGTCATCACACTGCTTCTATGACCTATGGTGGTGCTACACACGCATCAGCCCTTTCGCCTTTGAAATGAGGCACGGGGCCGATGGCCATAAAGCCACGACTGGTGGGTAGCTTATGTACCCATACATTCACCCAGGCTCAGCCTCACCATGCATCATGAGGACCACATCAGTTGCTCCAGGCTGTGGTATGCGCTCCATTGTCAGAATATACCCATCAGGTGTGACGATCTCGTGGACTTCAAGAGGATAACCTGCAATGCATTTGTGAATAGCATTAGTCTATTGGCAAACATATGGAGCTTCTGCAAAGCAGGTGGATGCCTATGCGAAGCGTTATTTATACCTGCAAGCAGTACCAGCGTGCAGTACCAGCGTGCAGCATGTTGTGCAGAACAGCGGTTGCACAGGCGTAACAACTGATTCATGCCTGTAGACATAGACAAGTTGCTGGTTTCAACTGGTTTCCTATTGGGTGTGGAGAGTACCCCAGATGGTGAGGTATCCACTGTAACTTCTCTAGTTTCATAAAGCGGAGTCCAATGTTATGAATCCTTTATGCCTGTTTGAGGGACAGCAAACTCCCTGCTCCACAGTAAAAAGCACTTGTTATTGTGTAAAACGGATTATATGAAGGACACAGGCTACATCACATCATAACTGTCACTCACCAGCCATACGAATGACCTGGCCAGCAGATGACACATCCTTCACCTCTGACAATGCGGGCCCAGAATGAGTCCTGTGCAATGGGCCCCTGCCGCTGCTGTTGCTTCCTACACTGCTGCCACTAGACCATTTCTGCACACGTGGCTGCCGGTGGTGGTGGCCTTTGTGCTTCCTATGTTTCTTATGCTGCTGCTGCTGCTGCTGCTGCTGCTGCTTGCCGTTGTCCAACTGCTTAGCCCCTTTGTGCCCTTTCTGCTGTTTCCATTCATGACGGCTGATTGCGCTGTGGTGTTTCTCTTGGACATTCGCTGTTGCAAACGGCGATGCAGTCCTGCTGCTGCTGCCGCGGCCATCACGGGGGCCCAGCTGCCGCTGCTGCTGCTGCTCTGCTGATCCCTCAGCCCCAGCACCTGCGAACGCCACCCTATTCTCCAAACCTGTCAAAACCGCTGCGGCATAATTGCTTTCTGCGCCAGTAGCGCTGTTGCGCAAGCTGCTGCTGCTTGGAACTTGAGTAGACAGCGCTGGTTTTGAAAATGAGAATGACAGCTGGCCGCTATCTGTCTGTTCGGTGTCTGCTGTGGACTCAGTGTCGCTGTCTTCGGCCTCTGATTCAGATTGCCACATCTTGGTACTCCTCTGCAAGCAGCAAAGAGCGGGAATGACACAACATTTCATATATAACAGTGCCATTTTGAGCTGTGTGTCGGTGGCATCGATGCAGATGCAAACATGCAGGCTGGAACCCGGGCACCCAGATTGACATACAAACATAGCATTTGAGAGCACAAAACAACAACAATATGAGCCGCAGAGACCAGCCCAGGCTGCTGTCAACAGCGTTCTGGTAGCGTACTTGGTCCAAAACCAATGACTAACAGCTGTGTCAGGCCACACAGGTGTGCAGGTGCAGGCCACACAGTGTTACACAGTTGTGTAAACACACAAGTCGTTGAGAAACACTTCGACCCCACCCACCACACCCCAGAAGAACAGCATAACCAACAGAGACCAGCCCAGGCTGCTGTCAACGGCTTTTGTGGTAGCGTACTCGGTTCAAAACCACACGACCAACACTCCCACCCCACCCACCACTAAGTCCACGCTTGTTGCACTGCGCCTAAAGATCTTCACAGGGGCCTGGCCCTTATCTTCACCATTAACCCTGGCCCCCGCTGGCGCATTCTGCTTGTGACTTTCATCCCACAGCTCCTTCGCAGCAGCCGCTGCCGCTCCCGCGGTCACAGCGCCAGCAGTAGCAGCGGCACCCCATGGCCACAACAACCGCTTCACCGCAGCCCAGAAGCCTCCAGATATAGCCCCACCCCCTGTTGCCGCTGTTACGCCTCTTGCTGTTCGAGCAGCAGCGACACCTGCTACTGCTAACCCTGCCCCAACAGCAGCTGCAGTACCGCTGGGGCTGCTGCTGCGGGTGGAGGTTGCTGCTGCTGGAGGCTTCGAGAGCCAGCTGCTGGCTGCTCGGCTTGCTGACTGTTGGCTGTTGGGTGTGGTGGATGTGCCGACGAATGTGAGGCTGCCGATGAACCATCTGATGGCATCAAAGATGCGATTCACTAGCAGCTGACTGAACAAGGAGATGTCTTCAAGCAGACCTGCGGTCACACAGTGAGGATTCACATATGTTTATCGACGGAGAAGCAACAATGTCGTGAAAGCGAGCAACTGACATGGCAACTGAAAACTTGCTTCAAATTACTCTCCCAGATGGAGCAATGCATGGACCAAGTTAGGCTCAAGGCAAGCACAGCACCAAGATCAACAGCGAGGGGCTGCAGAGCCAACTTGCGTCTGCTGAACATGGACATTACTCTAGCAGACATCCCGCCGGCCATACATAACAGACATGATGTTGGCCCCAGTACACCCTGCTTTACCTGTTCTCCTTATTGCCTCATTTGCACCCCAGCCAGCCTGCGGCTCAAACACTGCCCGCATGTTCCTAGCAATGGCAGCAGCTGCAGCAGCAGCTTCCTCAACGGCATTGCTGACGCTGGTGGCTGCCTGCTGAACTGCTGCTGACGCTTGAGCTGCTGCAGCTGCTGCTGCCTCCTGCGCTGCTGCTGCCGCCTCTTGAGCTTCCTCTGACACCGCTGTTAACCAGGCGGGTGGGGTTGTGGGCCACCAGCGAGGGCTGGTAAGCTCGTCCGTGTTGTCTCCAGAGTCTGCATCTACGGTATGCTCAACGCGTGCAGGACCCTCGGACCCTTCAGTACCTGTTTCAGGTGCAGCTTCGATCTCGGTTTGCTGCTTTCGCTGTTCTGGTTTGCGAATCTGCAACTGCGGCAGCTGAATTGTGGCCAATGTGGACTCGGCAGCTGCAGGAACATCTGCATCTGATTCTGCATCTGCTGTGCTGGCGCCCGGAGCAGTTGCGTCCGGCTTGCTGTCAACAATGCCCACAGTCCTGCTTCTGCTGGTGGGCACTTCTGTAGTCACGGGACCACCTGCATCTGGTGATGCCTGCGTACTGCCGCCTGCAAACAGTTTCCAATAAATCATGGAGCACAATGCATGTCACTTCCAGCATGTGACATCAGTTGCACAGGGTTCACCACTAGGTCAGGCCAGGACGGGACTGCGCGGTAGATCTGGCGCTGTATATTATCGCACTTGATTCATTGACATCGAGCCCAATGTCGATGCCAGCATAGCCTCCGGCACAACTATGCAGGGTGCCTGCATAGTTGTGCCTGCATATGGCAAAAGGCTGTACAATCTCAATGGTATAATGCCGCCTGTTGGACACCAGAAAAGCCGGCCAAAAGCCGCCAATGCACATAGAGCTGACGGATTCTCACTTTCACTCGCATAGCTGCGCGCCAGAACTGCATTAAGGGTGGACTTCTTGTGCTGGTCATCTTTCCACCAGCTGTGCTGTTCTGCGAGCTCTTGCCACCGTCCCCTCAGCTGCTGCTTGTACTGGCGGTTAGATACTACACAGATAAGCAGCACACGCGGCTTGTTCAGCTTACAAGGCCGACAAACAGTATGCTGTTGATAACGCTCTGGACATGACTCACCAGAAAGCACCCACGCCGAGAACCCGTTGACACTTCGTTGTATCAGTGCTAAACCTTCCCTAATGAGACTACTTATGCTTTCTTCGACGGCCCCAAGCACAGGATACAGCCAGAAGTTGACGACAGGCTTGACTGTGATTGCATGTAACCAGACGAAGGGACTAAGTAAAAAGGCCCAAAGAGGATTACGCTGCTGTTGAAATCGATGTAGGTGTGCTGGTGGCATCTGATCGCATTACACCTTCGCTGCTAGCATGTGTGTTGACGTGCTCTGCCCGCACGCGTGTACGACAAATTCGAGAGCCTGGTGTCCCACACTGCGCCATGCTGCAGCAGCGCATGGTCCTGCGTGCCTTGCAGGCGTTGACACGTCTGCGCCTATCCCACTTCCCACGTAACGGTCCCTACCGGGTGACTATCATCTTGGCTAAGCATCCTCATCTGCCGCAGCATCCACCGCGGCAGCCCTCAGATGCTTACAAAGCGACTCTGTACTGTCCTGAGCGGCGTGGACACCAGAACTGAATTCACTGAAGGCTCTGGTCACAGCAGCAAGTGCTGCTGTTCTCAGTGCAGGAGCACTTGACGCCATCAACAGCTGCAAACAACACAGCACGGCGGCGAA
>NSMO01014974.1:0-10372 GCA_002588565.1 Coelastrella sp. UTEX B 3026 | reverse complement strand
CCCAGAGACCATGTTTTCCACTTGGCAAGCAAGCTACCAGTGGCTGCTGACGTTACAGAGTTTACATGGTAAGTTCATGATATGATACAACCGACTGTAGCCCATTGTGTTCCAATTGATCCGTAACGTTTGATAGCTGCAGTTTACGGGTTGAGCATGGAATAGCTCATATCAGCAGTTATGTGTTAACCAACAGCAGTCTGGATGTCAGCCGCGGCAGATTTCGCATTTGCTGTCACAGATGCACCGCGGGTGGGACATTGTAATTACCTGGGCATGCCTATGTTTTAGAAGGCAATCCAATCTGTGGAGGTCAGCAAGGTGAAACCCAGGGCCTGTTATTGGGTCTGTGGTCAGCCAGACATTTCATCATAAGCGTAAGCAAACATTTGTGTGTGTACAGCAAGGATTTCAGCCGCTGATCAGGTGCAGTTAGTTAGCACCTGCACTAGCTGCCGCCAGTGGGTGGCACCCAGCAATTCTTCTATGCTGCTCAAGCTGTCCGGCAGCATATATTATCTCATGTATATACAGAGAGTGCTGGGTATTGTCGGTAGCTAACGCAGATGATTGACCAGGGCTTGCGGCTCAGTGACACCGCCAGCAGTCCGGTTAACAGCAATCCAGGCCTTGAGACAGTGTGCATCTGCAGGTGGTCTGGGTCATATGTGTGCTGTCGAGGCATGCGTCAGCGTGCAAACGCACAACAATCAGCTGCTGCTGCTGCTGCTGTGGATGTTGTCCTGGCAGGTGCGAGATGATCATGACGAAGTGCAGGTGGAATCGCAACAGCGCCAGAACGCCATGGTTCTGCCCATCCACCGCGCGCGGCTACCTCCGAAGCACTCCGGCATCGCAGTACAACACTAAGATGCAAACAAAAGAGGTCTTGAAGGTTTCCCGTTTCGATAGCACTGGGATTGAGTTCAATAAGGTCATTGATCTAGCTCCTTTCGGCGCAAGTGGCACACGAACCGTCGCCACGACGCGGCACACGTGGTCCGATGGTGCGCGGGGGCTGTCGCTTCGCACGCAGTTATGGATTGGCCTAATGGCTAGCGGGAGCAATACGAATTTTGACACGGGACTGTTTGGTAGCGTCGCCAAGCCGATGATTATTGACCAGTACATTGGCGGTGCGACCAACATCAATAACAAGAACATGACGCAAGTCGGTTGGATGAATGCGTTACATTTCATCGAGGAATATGGTGGTTTGAAGAATTGGTTACCTCAGGTCTATGCTGGTCGAATCAAGAAGTAGATGCACCCAAACGACAAGTACATGCCACGTGAGTTGTCGTGTCGAAGGCCAGCATATTGATTGTTGGTCTGATTACTATTACTACCCTAGCCAAGCACAGTAAGCCCGTGATGAGTAATACACACAATGCGAGATTTGTTTTTGGCTTTGACTCTTGTATCTGGTGACCCTTGCATTGCATAGCCCACTGGGTGCTGGTTAGTGGTTGCTGATTATTTCAGCAAATTGCTGGTTTGATTCGAATTCACTGTATGGTCTGTTGTGGTTTTGGGTTCCGCCAGCCTACGGGGAGCCATAAATCTGTTTCAAGCTCAGATCAGAGTGCGTGCTGGTTGAAGAACAGATGCAGCGCTGTGTGTAGTGATCTGCAACATGGCCGTGATTGTTAGCGACTTTTCTGCATGACTTTCTAATGCATGTTTGACATGTGGCCCATGCATATGCTCCGGTGTTTATGCCACATTTGGAAGGTGAACTCTGCATTCTAAAGCATTGAAGCCCTTGAGATCTGGGCCATTGATTCACATTTGCCACCGGAGCACCATTGATGGGCGTCATTGTCTGCATGCGGGCTGATAAGCAGCTGCAAGCTGCCAGACTCAGTTAGCTAGCATTTCATTCATATGCAACAGCCACGGGAGGGGGGGGGGGGGGCGTGCGAGCTTGTGACAGAGCGTGTTTTGGCGTCTCGCAAGGTGTTGTGTACAGTCAAGTTCACCAAACGTATACCTTGTTGCGCTTTTGCTGCAACTTGTGTTGCTCAGACACTTTTGATTTGGGGCAAGCAAGCTGGGTCAAGGGGTAGGGTGGCCATGGCGCTTTCTGCAGAGGTGACCAGCTGATCATCGAGGCCAGAACCTATATAGTATGCACGTACATTGGCTTGGTAACCGCATGTGCTGCTACAAGTTGTGGCTGCAAACTACGCATGCAAATCGTACAAGTATTTCGCACATATAATTATACACTTATGGATTGTTTGCACCCAGCTAACATGAAGCGTGATGGAATGGTCATGCATATGTATCGTGTTGGACTCCGTGTGCATATGCAACATATACGCCATGTTTAGTGGTGCTCTTCATGTACATAACAGGAGTGAAACTTCATGATGGTGTGGAAATATTGAAAGGGAGTCGAAGGCAAAGCACAGTTCTACTTCTGTTATGTACGCTGTAGGCACTGTTGAACCCAGCACCAGTGTGATCGTGAACATGGCATGCAGCATCTACTGGTCATGGACATGCATGCCTATGAGGACCATCGCCATCGCCGTCGCCATCACTATCAGCATGGCATAGCCATACATCACACCCCCCCCCCCCCCCTCTCCGGGAGAATTGGCACAATAAGGGACCCGATAAAGGCTTAGCGACTGAACGTAGTCGTCTCTTAAGTTCAGGCTTGGACACACGATGTCGCTAGGTCCTGTCTTGGTCGCTGGAACCATCTCTGTGTTATTGCGCATGGCATGTATATGACTCTGATTAGATGCTCGTAAGCATCTGGTCAGAGTCATACACATGCCATGCGCAATAACACAGAGAAGAACAACCATGAAGCAGTTTGCTTGCCATGCTATGTTGCTTGCCAAACTACAAATTTTGTAATGTTTGAAGGCTTCACACGGCATCCAATAAGTACCGTTCTTTCTTTATTGATATGTACTTTGGAATGTACCGTGCTTTCTAAGTTCTCACGATGTCATGGCATCCCTTTCACTTGAAATCTCTTAATTTCAAGTATGAAAGCTGCCTTCGACACGCTGCCATCAGACCAAGAATGTAGTGACACACTCGGTATATTCCCATTGATTGTTCTCAATCAGCTCACTTGACGGTCACGTACAAACTGTTGGGTCACCACTGGCACAATGACCTTGTCAGCACCCGTCCAGCTGATTGAATATATATAAGCTCTACCAGCAAAAGCTGCATGGCCCGGCACCCCGCGTTCAGAGGTGGAAACCACCACACCCAAAGCAGTGATTATATCACAGTCAAACTTGCATCGAAGGCGCAAACTCCGGGCATCTGATTTGTGTGTGGGCATATGTACAGTTTCGTGATCGGAGCAGTTGCTGGAACCAAGCCTCCGCTGCATAACACCCGAGGTCACAAATCACTGCAACAACTGTCCATCCGTCTGACCTCCAAAGGCTTTGGCACTCCAGGGGGGCAGCGCGAGGGTTTTGGGTGTTAATGATTAGCTCATAGATTACACCAACCTAGCATCTGTATCTACAGCTTCTTGTAACAATACTCCAACAACAGTCCAAACTCCGCTGCCATCACGCCCTCACAGAACTGCAGCAATTCTGGATCTTTCTTTTCAGCCACCTCGCTGCACAAGCCTACAAACTTGATGGGTTGCCAACTGCTCCCATGTTTTGAGAGGTGCTCTTCACATCTGGGCTTCCCTTTGGCTAACTTGCGGGCTTCCTATATGAGAAACAGCAGATATGTAAGAGAAAGGTTCACGCATGCAGAAGCAGCTTGAGAAACAACAAGTTGGTGGCACAGGTGATAACAACATTTTGTAGCACATGTATCATGCGAAATAGCAAGAAGAAAGAAAAATCATCTGTTGATATAACATCTGTATCTGAGTTGATGACACAGATGGTCATATCTTGGGAAGCCATTGGTGGTTTATGCAGGGTTGGGCACATGTTCAGCAGCCTGCCTAGGAGCGCACAAGAGTACCCACTTACAAGAACAATGGCCACTTCAGCTGTCACTGAAATGCAGTGATATGCTTCGGCAATTGTACCGAGCAAGAGTACCCACTTACAAGGACAATGGCCACTTCAGCTGTTACTGAAATGCAGTGATATGCTTCGGCAATGGTACCGGGCCAGCACATCGGCACACTTCGGGGCAGGTGCATGAGTTGGACCGGTTGTATGTCTGCATTCGACCACTCAGTACTTCTAGCCCATTGAGACGATCATTCCTTACCTTCAAGAGGTTGTTTGCTATAGGATGCTCTCCAGCAGCCCTGCAGAAAAGCGACAACAAGTTTTGCGGTAAAGCGTGTTTTGCTGGCTGGCGATACTAGTAAGAGACAGATATAAATAGCTTTGCATGTACCACTATGCCACACATGGTGCTTGTAGAGAGACAGATTTCAACCATCTTTGATTACGACAAACGCCATGCTAAGACATTCACGCTTCCACACTGTGGCCATGGCCTTGATTGCATTGCAAACATTGAGACTTTGACCTGCAACTTTGACTTTGTCCGTGTAATGCCCCATATGTGGAACGGGACAAACACGCCAAATTTGATGAACCCCTGAACCTGCTGTAGGAACATTGCCAGCTAGCAATAGCACAAATGATGGTCACCGTGTAGACAGCATCATCGTGATGACAGCAACAACAATGCAGGAGCAAATTTTGGTTTATTCGGTTCAGGCTATTGATATTCAGATATGCAGACGGCTTAACATGTCATTACTTCTCATTGAGAAGTTTCAACCTGCAGAGGGCCATAGTGTTGCTGCATGATACACGCAGTTACTCTGATACTCTGCCGTGAGGGCAAGGCCTTGCTGCATATGTTACAGCGCAGGCCAATCAAGTATCTGCCAGTTGATGGCAAAGCATGGCAGTTATTGTTCAGATTTGTCAATCAAATTAGTGAGCTCTGGGTCTGGGTCAGCAAGTTCACGCAGGCAATGTAGCTACTACCTACTAGTATACATCAGCAGCCTGACTGTGTCCAACAACATGCCTCGACTGCCGTACCTTATGACTACCTGTCACAGGAATAGAAATCCGAGTGGCATCAAACTTTCTGGCATGCAAATTACATAACTGATCTTGCTGCAGTGTAAAGAATCGACAGACTGACGTGCACAGTCAGCCCGACTGACCTGTACCAGTAATTTGCATTTGAGAAGCCGCTGCCAAACTCCCCGATACACTTTCCTTCTTGTCTATGTATGATGGCGTGAACATATGCAGCTTCGGCAGCAGCTGGACTGTTAGGAACAGGGTTCCCTGTTACATTTCATAAAAGCAACAACTGTTGGCATACGTGCAGATTGCAGGAGCTTGAAGATCAGCAGTTACTCATCAGCGCACAAAGCAGCAAAGAAGTTTGTATGAACGTAAAGAAATGGCATGCCCCTTTGATACAATGTGATGAGCATCCGCTGATGGACACGCTGCATGAGTAACTGCAGATGTGAGACGCTGGTTGTGATTACTAAGACCAGGACAAAACAGGTAGAGGGGAGTTCCGATCGAAGGTTTTTGCTGCACAACCTAGGGCGGAATAGGGCAGGAATACTGTAACTGAAACTTGAAGGCTGAGGTAAACCCTCCCACCCACCTCCATATGCAGTCCAGCTACCCCAGCATAGTGGTGTCACCAAGTTATGTGCCTGGTCCAACCCGCCACATGCCGCGTACAGCAAACCGGCTATCACGCGCGCCATGTGAGAGTCAGCTGCGTTGGATCCATTCACTACGTCTTGCGGTGTGAGGCCTTGAACGCATTCTGGTAAAGTGGTTGAGGGTTCGGCGTCGTACTGCATCACCTGCGAGCTGACCGTCATTGGGTACTGCTTGAGATGGTCGAGGACTTGCTGCACGCGCTGCGGTCTGCGTTTGTGCGTGGCTGCATCGGCTGCTGGCGTGTCAGACATGCAGGAAACTATCTGAAAAGCAACTGAAGCCCTGAAGGCCCTGTAAACGACTGGCAGGGCTCTATTTGCTGAGCTGGAGATATTGAGTGATTTGTGTTGGCACAGATGCATTGGTTTGACAAAGGTGAAACGGGTCAGTGAGTAGGGGAGCAGGATGTGCAGCAGCACACAATCTTTGGACTGTAGACGCAACAAGGCGGGTGTATGCTGTCGTTGCCAAGCGCGTTTACAGCATACCGGTGCAGCAATCACAATTTTTTTGTGTCGCTTTCGGGCGCGCTTTGCTCTGCCACAAACAGCCTTGGTAACAAGAGCGGCACTTCAGCTTCTTGGCTTTATGCGGGAGCCAGGCTCACATCCAGCTGTTTGTCAACAATAAATCAAGTGACAAAGTATATGTCTAAGTGCTTAGGCTATGTTTGGTTCCTGAAATCAATGGTCCAATTCTGGCGGCATCTGTTCAGCTTGTCTCAATGCTTACCACGCTTTGCGCCGCTTTAGAATGTTTATACTGACGGCTATAGAAGCCGATGTACGCGTGCATCCGAAGGACCTTAACAAACCGCCCTTGACTGCAGTAGCAGACGTCATAGAACAGCAATACCTGGACAAGGTGGTCCCGGATTTAGGCTTGGTGGTATCCATATACGACATACAGAAGGTTGAAGGAGGTCATATATACCCAAACGACGGTGCAGCGTACTTTAAAGCGCAGTTTAGGGTCATAGTCTTTAGGCCATTCATTGGTGAAGTGCTGGTTGGAAGGTTGAAGTCCTGCAGCAAGTAAGTACGCACTCGCAGTCATTGCAATCATCGCCCAGCTGGTGCGGTACACTATATTTCCTGCATGGCAGCCGTTACAGGTTCCTACGCACTCTCTGCCAGCACCTGTTGTTGACTTTCAGCCAGGCAGCTGTGCAGTCAGCTTGCTAGCTTGCAATAGCAGCAAGAGCATTGGCTGCAACATGCTGCATTTGCTTGCAGCATCGGGCTTGGAGGAGCTGCTATCGGAGTTTCAGTAGCACCTTCCTATCCTATCAGCAGCTGTCGCCCTTAGGCTGATACTTACAGCAGTAGTCTTACACACCGGCTACTCCCTCACCAGGCGCTTCTGCAGCCATGATGCATGTTCAGATTCTCAGCACAGATAGATCTGTGTGTTACCATCGGCTCCGAGAACAGCCTTGCTAGTGTTCAAGCTACACAATGACCTACAGGCCACCAAGCTTGTAAACAAGCCTCTCCATTGTGTGCAGTCTACTCGGCCAGCTGACCTGTTATGCTGACTTCGTGGGTCTTGGACACATACGTACATGCTTAGTCGCGGTATCACACCCCATACTGGCACAACCAGCGGCATTCCTGCTTGGACTACTGGCTCACAGACATACCAAAAGATTCAAATGCTTTGCCGTCCTGCATTGCTGCTGTTCAGGGATGGCTTGCGAGTCAGCATAGGATTCTTTGAGGATTTAATAATCCCCGACTACGCCCTGCAACAGCCATCGTTCTACGATGAGTCCGAAAAAGTGTGGATCTGGAAATACGACGAGAGCGATATGTTCATGGACTTAGGTGAAGAAATCCGTGTGCGCGTCGCAAGCCTGCGGTTCAACCCCACCCCCACAGCGGCACAGCTGCAGCAGCAAGCGGCAGCTGCAGCATTAGAGGCAGAAAGGAATGGTTTGCCGGCGCCGACAGGACCTACAGTGCATTCTCCTATGGAAGTCATAGGGGAGATAGATGGAGATGGCTTGGGTTTGACGAGTTGGTGGCAGCCGGTGGAAGAGGAAGCGCCAGCTTAGCCTAACCTTTGCTTGACCTGAGGTCAACTTCAAGTTGCTCTCACATTGGCACAACCATAGTGGCACTTTGCAGCAGGCGTGCTGACGATGCATTGCACCATCACGTGGTCCGGATGAACCATGCATCAGCGTTACCATCACGCCATGACCGTGTTTGTTGCAGCCTGCACTTTTAGAGACTCAGAAGTAGCAGAAGAAGAGTCAGAGTCTCAGGACTGGCAGCCAGGAACTTGGGATGTCCGAGGTTACCTCTCAGAGGCCAATGATTAGCCGACACTGGCACAGTGTGCAAAGTATGGTAGAGGCTCGGGAGTATCATATATACGGTATGGCGGAGCTGTTATTGTTTGGCTCCGAGCCAAACAGTAACAAGGCTGAGTCAGCCTTGTTACTGCAAGTTCCGGAGCAGTACGGATTGCAAGTTCTTTCAATTCAACCGGGGCAGCCTTTTTTGCTGTGGCAACGGTTGGTCTGAGTGAGGTCCCCAATTGCCTCCTTCACTAGTATGAGAGGCACACGGTGACACTGTGCTGGGCCAAGCGCTTTGCCCACTGGGCACTCCGGGAGTCGTATAATACATATGGGCCAACGATACATCCGAACCAGTCATCAGTTCACACCAACAGCCAGGCCGTCTGTGTTGGTAGCACTCAGACAAACTGCTCAGATATTCAAAGACAAAGGTGCCACCCGAACCAACCACTATTGTACAGAAGCCTACATCCGCCGGACTGTCGCCCAAGTGTGTGACAAGCTGCATAATCGACGCAAAGACCTCTAAAACCCACCACCCATCTCAGATGCATCCAGGAGCTAGTCGTGTGTCGTCACCTGGCCGGCCATGCAACTGACTGCCGTAGTGCCATTGTGCCACTAGAACCAGAGCTTTGTGAGGCCCACTAGAACCAGAGCTTTGTGGGGCTGACTTCACAGGGGTTCCATGCAGTGCGACCAGCTGTACTCTGAATCGCATACCATAACGACCCAAAGCAGACAGGAGCTAAGTCTGAAGATCTATGCCCAGGTCAACGGCGGCCCAGCAGGACAGTGCCTAGCTTCTCAGTTAATCTCCATAACAATTAACTGGCATACGGAGGCTAACAATAACGACATTGAAGCCCCCAAGCTCCATCTTGCACAACATGCAGATATCAAGTGCTAGATGCACTGCAAACCACCAGCACACAGCCCACGAGCCGGCACAGTGGATTCTCGTCAACAACAGCTGCTAGATTTAGCTGGCGCTGGCTCTCCTGGCTTGATGGTTTGTGCGCTGGGGCCGCCAGCCCCATAGCCAACCTTGATGCCATAGGACTGCACAGCAGAAGCACAACAGCGTGGGGCTTTGCTCAGCCATGCATGTCGGTCGCATAGCACACGACACGTAACACCAACTGACTGGTTCAGCAAAAGGACTGTCGTAGCGGCTCAAAACATGCTCTGGCCAGCGCATTTAACTTGTTGCATGGCTCAGTCACTTTCACATGGAGCATGGTGTCGCAATGTGAGCACGCAGGCGGATGCATGCAGCTACACAGCATTCCCTATAACAGTTCCCTGCCAGTGACTCAGGGAACACTTGACAGGTCACAGGTGCGGGTAAGCAGCAGGTGAGAAGCAAACCCAAATATGCCCGAGCTGGCATACATCGTGCAGTACTTCTAGCATCAGCCATACTGACCTCATTGGATACATCAAAGACGCCATCTTGGATCTTCTTGTAGATCTCACGTGCTGTGTTGATAAACGCCTGCGAAGGGCGACAGCAAGGATACTTTGCTAATTCTAATGCTACATGAAAAATGCTATCAATGTGGTTGGAAGACCGCATGACACAGGCGGACCATGGCCCGGTGCTACCTGCGCAGCTGTCACGCTGGGCACAGCTGCTGGGCCACAAGTGCTGACACCAGACAGCAGCAGAACAGACACCAAATCAGCAGCTGCAGCAGACATCTATTGTGCAAGTGATGATAGTCCAAAAGCTGACAAGTGTGGCAAGACGGAAAGCAGCAGCACTCTGAATACAGCTGTACTGCCGGTTAACACTGCACCCCTCTAGCACATTGTGCTCAGATGGCCCACAGCGCAGATGCTGATGGGCGATCGGCAAGATGGCCTGAATATTTCAGAGGTTGCCTCCAGAGCTGAGCTAACAACACTATACAGTACACATCGTACATGGGAGAGCCGCATATGCGTGATAGCAATGCGGCTCAGAAACAATCGTAAGGTAGCCAAACAGGTCGCACCTCCTCTACATTGTGAGCTGTTCTTGCTGATGTCTCCAAGAATATGAGACCATGTTCCTTGGCAAACTGTTCACCCTCTTCTGTTGACACGGCTCTTCGGTGCTGCAAACACCAACAAAATTGATAGCAATACTAATTACGCTGCTGCAGCATTGTGGTTGAGACCCTTTGAAAACAGCAGACAAGATAGAAACAAGAACACAGTCACAGTAAAACAGCTGTTGAACTGCTGCTGCTGCTGCTAACTTGCACCACAGCTGTGGCTGTCGCTGGGCTCTGTGAACCATTGCATGCCGGTAGGTGCATCAGCTGCTATTTCGTTGAACTGCTGTCAAGGCCAGGAGGGCAAGCTACAGCATGGTGTGGCATTTGTGCTGTGAAGGAGCAGGGCT
>NSMO01014973.1:0-10377 GCA_002588565.1 Coelastrella sp. UTEX B 3026 | reverse complement strand
ATCTGCATATCCTGTGGCTTGCACCGTGGAAGCGCCGCATCTCAAAGTGCCATGTCAGCAGTACAACTGCCAGGCAGAGCGCGCCTAATCAGTAACCTGGTCTATAGAGCATCTGCGCGCAAAATCGGCCTCTCGCCGTATTGACTGTAAAAGTTTGTGAATTTTCAACTATTCCCACAGCGGAAGCTGCCCAGCTGGAGACACTGCATTGGGATTAACACTTGCAGGTGAGCAGCTGCTCATTTACCTGACATCCGAGTCGGCTCTTGCGTTGCGGATCACTGTGTGCGGAAAGCATAAATCTGGGAGGGTTTAAGGTCTTTCTGCACGACGAACACGCAACGGGGTTTCGAGTACTAAGCCTTGGTACCACTGAGCAGTCTCACTGTCACCAATCCTTATGCCATAACGTGAGCCCTAGAGGTACCACTTGGTAGATAACTGGTTGGTAGTAGTAGTGGAATGTGCAGGATGCTCACATTACAGATACAGCTTGTGCCACATGATAGATGACTGACATAGGCTCAAGCAGCGACAGCTGAATTCCCAGGACAGCCAGTGCATGCAGTAAAAGAGGCTGAGCCAATGCAAACAGGATAGCAGTGCACATTTGCATCATAGACTGGCGGCCTTTATGACGACTTGTACTACAACCGGGCTGGGCGATCCAGCCAAAAACCTTGTCCGTCTTTGTTGACGATCATGAACTTCATGATTGAATTACCCTTGTCTACTGCCGCCTTATGTGCCTAAGGTCTGACTTAGACTGACTGAGTCTAACGTCCAGTGGACTGCAGTCCACAGCCATTCCACTGCTGCTGGCCAGAATAAAACCCAATATTCCTTTGTAGCATTGCCCGGCAAGGGTGTTTCGTGTTCTTCTTCTTTGTGGCATGGCCCAGGCGGCAGCCCATGAAGAAGTATGCATTATAGCAGCCGCTGCAACCAGGCCACTCATAATGTTTTACATGCTACGGCATGAACACTTCACCTCAGCAGACAGCGCTGGTTCAACCAGTTGCTGCAACACGGTGGATGCAGCCTGTGTATACCACCCCGCGGGGGCACTCCCTGTCAGCCTTTAGCACTGAACCCAACACTGCCCCAGCTATTTCCTTAGCACAGCGCTAGCAGCTGCAGCACTGCGGATGCAGCCTGTGTTGTACGCCACCTACAGTCATCAATCTACAGTTATCAAACTACCCAGCATGTATTCACAGCTACGAACCTTCCCTATCAGCATACAGCACCAGCTACAACATCAGCCATGTACATCATCCCTGTGTGTACAAACCATGTCCTCCTACACAAGCCACCAGCCATCCCTATCAACACAACGCACCAGCCATCGGCTAAGTTTAGTCTATGTCCCCGGTCCACAGAAGGGTGGCCCCACTCCTAGCAGCGACCTTTGCCTGTGCCATACAGTCAGCAAACTCTCCACATGCACACACGGCTGGTGGTGCAGTTGATGGCTTTGATGTGTCAGCGTCAGAGCCTGTCAGAGCTTTGTCATGAGCAGCCCAAGACTCCTTTGGGTGGCGACCCCCATGCATGTCAGACACTGCAGCTTGCCAGCGCATCTAACCTGTTGCATGGCTCAATACTTTCACATGCACACACAGACGCCGCCGACTCCCTTCGTACAACTCATTGTACAAGGACTAGCCTTGTGCTCAGTTACACTCTGGGCCCTTTCCACACCTACACACCGCCGCTATCCCCATCAACAACCACCATCCACACATTTTCGCCCGTCATGAGGCGTATAAGTTCGACCTGAACATCGAAGAGACAAACAAATTCACAACCGATGATTGGTCTAGAGCGCCTGCACACACAGCCACTGACCCCTCCTCTCATAAACGGCACCATTCAAACAAGGATTGCTGATGCTTTGCATCATACCTCAACAAGTAGCATAAAACACAGCCCAAAACCCACGACTGTGTCTATTGAAAGCCAGGCTGTCATGCTGACTGTCCCTTTCAACCAAAAGCTCCATCCAATCGGCATCTGGCATTGCACTATATAGTCACCAAGCAGCCAGGGGATTACATCTTCCTAGACGGCCTGCACACACAGCCACTGACGCTCCCTATCTATACATGGCACCAATCAACAAGACATTCGCCGATGCATTGCATCACCTCAACACTGGGCACACGTGCCTCACAAGCCTGCCCGCTTGTTTGCAGATTGCTGTTGGGCATAGTGTTGTGCCCATTGTTTGTCTGACCCTGATCCTAGCACAGCTCGCATCGTAGAACATTGCTGAATCACAACTCGTTAGAAATTTCTACATAACATCAAACTTCAACACTACTTGGAAACGCCCATCCCCCCACAAGCCAGATCCGTCTGAACTGAAGCCAGGCTGTCATGCTGCTGCTGTCAATCAGCAGTCGCCATTGCATTATGTGGTATATACACCCAGTAACCAAGAGACGAAAGAGGTGTCTACACCGCCTGCACACACAGCCACCGGCCCTCCCTGTCAATACACGGCACCATCCACACATTTGTTGCCCATCACAATGCATCAATTCTCGGCCTTGTCAAGACAGACTCATCCCAAAACCTGAAGTCCGTCTACATTGCCTGCACACACAGCCACTGGCCCTCCCTATCTGCACACGGCACCATCCACACCCCCTTCTCCTTGTTGTACTGCACACACGGGGTGTAAGGTAGCGGGTATTGTAGATATGCCTCTGTTTTTGGGAAGTTGAAGTAGTATCGAATGATGTGGCGCTGTGTCCATTTCAGCATGTGCTTGGGGCGGAGGAGGTTCCACACATGGTCTCTCAGCAGATCATTGGACACCTGCAGCAACAGACACAGCAGAGAAAGGCCTCTCAATTGACATATCATATCTACAGGCTGTAGATACAAGGCGCCCCCTCCATTTCAGCATGTGGTTGGGGCGGAGGAGGCTGCCACACGTGCACGTGATCTCTCAGCAGATCATTGGATAGCTGCACCAAAATAACATAACATGGACATTTATGCAACAAAACGTAAATCATACTACAAGTTAAGGAATTATTAACATACATGACATCAAAACAACTCCCGTGTGCATTCATCACTCGGTGGGGATTCTGTACATAGTCTTGTGAGGGAGACGGTCGTTGAACACATGACCTCTCAGGAGATACTCATAAGAATGGTCTGTTCACTTACCAGCATGCCTCTTTCCCGAGCCACCACAGCAGCGTACATCCAATACCAATCATCATTACTGCCACCGGGCGCAATTATGAAGTTCTTGGTCGACAGCAACTCCTCCAGCCACTCGAACATTTCACCATTATCCTTTTTGATCGTAGCGTAGCGCCCGGCATGCAATACCTGCACAGTGGGATGGAGCAAAGCACGCCAGAGTTTTGGGGTTCGGCTGGGACACGATTCTTTACCTGGCACAACAGCCAACACCTAGTCAGTTACAGCTCAAGCATTACATACGTCTCCTGAACCTTTCGCTGAAGATTCCCGTAGTATCAAATCTAGTCAGAAATTAAACATTATCTGTAACACATCAACAAAAGGACACACAAGCATCCCAGTCAAGGCACACATTCAGCTACTTCCGAGACAGCAGTCATGATGAATTCTTGCTTCAGCTGGGCCACAGAGGGCATACATGCTGAATGTGTATATGCAACCCGGTTATTCCCTCCCCCGAGTTACGGTAGGGAATGTGAATTCGCCCTGACACACACATTACCCTCCCTTGACTTACGCTAGCGCTCTCTTTAAAGCGCTATGCGGAGCTCAATCATTCATTCCTCCCCCGAGGGCTTCTTCGCAAGTTGGTGCTCATGCAGCAGCAGTGATTTCTGAGAGACAGAGGCGAGGTTGCGTGCAGATACATTCACCGTCCTAGACGATACTCTCTACGGCAAATGATGCTCTCAATCCTCACCAACAGTATTCTTGCGTTCGGGTTGTCCTTGGCCACTGTCTCATACATAACTTTCATTTTTTCTGGTTTGAAGCTGCCCTGTTCGTAGTTTTCGCCCCATAGAGCCACATTTGCCCCATCAATCATGATGTCATACGGCCCGTTGCGCTTGACCCACTTCATGTATTCCTGCAGTTACACATTGTGATAATGAGACAGGTCCTGGTGTTGCAGAAATCAACGGCAACATACAGGGCTGGCAGAAGCAGTAATGCGGGCGTTTCGCCACCTAGTAGGGCCACATTTGCCTCATCAGTCATGTCATAGGGCCCGTTGCGCTTCGTTTGCCCAAGTCATGTACTCCTGCCAGGCTTTGAATTGATACATTGAGATAATGAGACGGTCCAAGGCGTTGCATGAATCCAAAGCAACATTAAGGAGATAGTAGAAGCAAGAATACAGGTGTTGGCCATCTACGGCAGTATGTTTGTACCATTCTGAGCAATAATGTCATAAATATGTCATAAAAAAGTCATAGGGCCCGTTGTGATTTACGCACTTCATGTCCTCCTGCAAGCTATAAACCATGACAGGCCATGGTGAGGCGTGAATCAAAAGCGAACATACAGGACTGGTAGAAGCAAGAATGCGAGCTGTAACCATCTGAGCGTAACATCCCAAGCATTGGGGGCTGTATATCTGCAAAAGCACCTCCCAGGGCAAGCCCTACTGGCATCAATCTTTACATTAAGCAATCAGAGATGTCATAGGGCCCATGCTATTCACATTGCTATTCACCATTTTATGTGGGCCAGCATCAATGAGATAGCAGTAAGTGTCATTGCACAATGATAATTCATACCACATCGCCATGGCCTTAATGGCAAATTGTGGAAATGGTCATTGCACATTGCCCAGAGCAAAAAGATACCGTGTTGGATGCATCGGATGGCACGCACATGATATCATCACAAAGGAGGTATGAAACCCACCTGGAATCGGCCCTGCTTCTTCTCCTGCTGTATCCCCAAAGACGCAACTTGCTCCTCAAACGCCTTCCAATCCTCTGCAGACAAATCAGCCAGCTGCAGCTGGACACCAGCTTGCTGTATGTGCCCTTGATCGTCTGGTGTCACCCACTGCTGCTGCCACTGCTGCTTCTTGAGCTTGGATAGGGGCTCAGCTGCCTTAGCACGATCAGATCTGCACAACACACAGCAGGGGGGGGGGTTGACGGTAGGGAATGTGGAGTCGCCTTGACACACACATTACCCTCCCTCCACATACTTCAGCGCTCTGTTGAAAGCTCTACGAGGAGCTCATCCATCATTCATTCAGCAGGGTGGGGACAATGGAAGGATGGCCGGATGATCCCAAACAGCAATCTAAGTGACAAACCAGCTGCCTTGCGGCGACAGGAAGCAGAAGGATGTGACTCGTGACCTGAATGCTAGCCAGTCAGTGCGCAGCTGTTTGTACTGCTGCCCTGACCCAATCCTTAAGAGAAGTTACAGTGGATACCTCACCATCTAGAATGGTACTCTCCACACCCAATAGGAAACCGATTGCAACCAACAAAGGATAAGACCAGATGAAACCTTAGCACACGGCTGCTGCTACGGCTGATGCCACCAAACCCCGCTCCCAGCTTATACATACAACGCTCCAAACCCTGTGATTGAAACAAAGAGTGACAACAGCTGTTTCAAAGGCTGACCTGAAAAACCGCTCCACCATAGCTACTGTGGTTTCTCGTAGCTCATTCAGTTCTGTGGCTGTTGATTGCAATGCTGCTGCCATTTGGTCATACGTGCCGCCATTTGCAATAGCTTCAAACCAAAGACCATACTCAGACTCTGCAACAGCAGCAGCAGCAGCAGCAGCACTTTTGTGTAAGTGGGCAACACAGACCTCTCTGAGGGGGTGGGGGTGGGGGGGGAGAGACATGAGAGGGCAGAAGGGAGAGCACTTGCAGTGGATCCCCCACATTGAAAAACAAGAGAAAGAGAGAGAGAGAGAGAGAGAGAGAGAGAGAGAGAGAGAGAAAGAGGTGTTACAGTGAATATTTGACCAGGTGAAATGGCACCGCACACACTCTATGACAGCATAACTTGAATCATAAAACACATGCACAATCAGCCAGCAATGAGCACCTGCAAATGACCTGAACAACTGCATATGATCCAGCAACCTGGCGCTTGGAGCTCTCTTGGGGGTCCTCGACCTGTGTTGTGATTGTTATAAGGCATAGCACAGTACTGGGGAAGAAGTTACCTGTCACTACAAACTAGCTGTATGTAAACACCAAGCGTTTGTAGGGTACCATGTATAACGCAGAGGGAGATATTCAACTGCTTTATCACCAGCAGCCGCACCTGTCATGTCCAAGCCACATTCGTTTGTCATAATGTCAACAATCTCTGTTGCCTTGTCTGCTTGGCCAGTGAGTGCATAACCCACAAGTGCTGGCTGGAAGTCACGAAGCCTGGGGGCCAGTTTGGGACTCTTGTTGCTTGATTCCCAGGCTGATACTAACTGCTTTGCATAGTCATAAGCCTGCAGGAACCAGCAAGAGCAGGCAAATTATGCTACAATTTATGATGCACATCTATCTGGCCAATTGCTTGGAAATACAGGGCTGCAATAGACATGGTTGCAATGTATGGTTGAGCAGTTGAGCACTCTAGTTGCTGAATAAACAAATTGCCAGGATGATCAGACTGGTTGGCAGGTCGTGAGCCTGCAAAGATTTGAGCCTGCAAAGATTTACATGAGAGGATATGTATGTGAATTTGATATCCAATGCTTACGTCCTGCTTGTACAGCAAAATCGTCCCAGTTGGGGTTTAGGGACTGACCCCTCAACCCCAACTCCAAGCATACAATGTCACAAGATGGAAGGTATGCTTGTAAGGCATGCTTGTAGGGAGCCTACAAGCATACCTTCCAACTTGTGACATTGTTTGCTTGGGTTTGGGGCTTGGGGGTCGGTGAGAGGCTCCCAACTAGTAGTTGTGCTTGTCAAGTTGGAGGCAAACATTTGATGCTGGTCGTTCTGCAAACAAAAGGTCAACCACAAAGTCCACCACAAAGATAACCAAAACATCGACCCCAGAGTCAACCAAAAAGTCAAACAGAAAATTTGACAAGGCCACCAACCTTGTCAGTGTCTCCCATAATGCCTGCTACTCGTGCTAGCTGAAGGTATATCAGTTCATCCCAGGCCTGACCATTGGCTTCAAGGTCTGCCAGTGACACTGACACTGCTTGATCCAGAAGCTCATGCAACGGGATCCGCTCTTCAGGCATGCCTTCCAGTAGAGCTGCAAGCAGGGGCCAGCAACACATGGACGATTGTATCGGACAGACGAAGAGACAGAGAGAGACAGAGAGAGAGAGAGAGAGAGAGACAGAGAGAGAGACAGAGACAGAGAGAGAGACAGACAGAGAGAGAGAGAGAGACACACACAGAGAGAGAGAGAGAGAGACACAGAGAGAGAGAGAGAGAGAGAGAGAGAGAGAGAAAGAGAGACAGAGAGGAGCGGGGGGAGAAACAGAGAGAGAGAGAGAGCAAGAGAGACAGAGACAGAGAGAGAGAGAGTAAGTAGACTCAACCAGCCAGCACTATTACCGTCCAGTGCAGTGAGCGGGAAGACCATCAAACATCGGGAGGCCAGGGGTGAATGAGGTACAGCATGCCAACACTTATCACGCAATTGTTACTACCTCCAACCCACCACATCTCACATACTGCTTGTTGATATACTGGAAAGTTCTCTTAACCGAGACTGTACATATGACTTTCCAAAGGTCGATTTGTAGCCACCACATCTCACATCAGAGTGACCACACACTATGGCTTCGATATCCTACCACCCCCTGAGAGGAACCCTTCATATGAACCTAAACAAATACCTGCCACTTGCTACTACCTTTCACCCCACCACATTTCACATACCAGACCCACCACGCCCTGAAAGTTACCGAGCCATGCAACAGGTCAGATGCGCTGGCAAGAGCTGCAGTGTCATGCATGGGGATCGCCACCCACAAGAGACACTGTAGCTGCAATATGCTCCCCCTGAGAACAAGTCACCATCATTATATTAACCCATACCCATACCTGCCACTTGCTCTGGACTCGCTTTTGACTCATCAAGCAGCAGCTCAATCCACACATACTGCTTGTTGATAAACAAAAATTATACATACAAAACTTTTTTTCGGAATGTGAATTTGCTTTCCAAAGGTCAGTCTGTAGCCACCGCGTCTCACATACCAGACCAATCACACACTATGGCTCTAACATGCCAACTCCTGAGCTAAAATCACCATAACAACCTGTACCCACTGGCATACCTGCCACTTGCTCTGGACTGGCTTTTGAATCATCCAGCAGCTCGATCTGCCTCTCAATGTGGCACATCATGGCTTCAGGAGCATCAGAAGGATGAGCTACAGAACAGCAGCAGCGTACGGCAGCAGCAGTCGTAGCCGGGACAGCCACACTTTGTATTGAGACAGTGACAACAGCGCGTGACTGATCCTCAAGCCCTGACAGGGGCCGCACAGCGGCTCCCTTTAAGCCTTCACCATGCTGGGAGCTTTGGGGCGGTAGTCAGATTCAAGCGTAGAAAAGGAGCACACAAGCACGAGAGAGAGAGGAGTAGCAGCGTGGCTCGCCTCGGCATAGCAGAGGAGAGGATTGCTTCAAATACTTCGCGACAACTACAGTACCATTAGAGGTTGCTCAGTTGCGTGTGCCAACCAAGTACTACTACAACGGTGACATGGTGTTGCATTGCTCTGCACGACAAAGTCAAACATGCACACACATGTTACATCCAGATGCCAGATGCATTCAAGGAGTCTTGGCTACAGCTGCTGTATAAACCGCAGACCCATGATCCACTGACCTCCATAGACCTTGGCATACTGATCCCCAGTTTCCTTACTCTGCTGCTGCTTCTCATGTATAACTGCTGCCGCGCAAGCATCAAATGCCGCTTCTAGGGGTGCTGTGTCCATGCCTTCTGCGTTGTACTGCCGGATCAAGTGCTGGCAGCGCTGCTGCAACTCCCAGCGCCATTTGCCTGCGGTTGTGACAACAATTTTTGCAACATATTCAGTGAGTGTCAACAACAGCTGACAGCTCCCAGCTCCAATTGCCTGCGATTGCTATTATATATATGGATTGCAACTTACTCAGTGTGTATACAAAAAGCTGAAAGTTGCAAAGCCATCTGCCTGCAATTCAAGAAACAACATATTCAGTGTTGATCATATGAACTTACAAATGCCACAAGCACCAAGTGCCCATATGTCTCTGATTGAAAATAGCTATCAATACGATATGGAGGGTATTGAATGTTGGACCTCCTGACGCACGATGCTTGCACGATGCATCATCTTGCACGTTTCCATCAGTAACAATGCACACCCAATTGAAAAAGCAGATCATCTCCTGCAATGGTAACCCCTTGCAGCCCAATCACTGGGCCAAGACACAGATAGGAGAGACTGGGTACGGCCAGATCAAGAACCGCCAAAACTCTGACATAATGCTGATCGTAACATGTCACAGTAGGCCCGCACTGCTGCCGGTGTTATAGTTGTTTGGTTACCCCAGCGATTGCAAACAACGCCAACGGTACAATCAGTGCATGCTAGCAAGACCTCCAGGCGGCTAGGATCAGTGTATACCCAACAAATTCAAATACATGTTCAAAGGCGCACACTCAGCTGGTTTGACTAAACCAAGCTGGTCGTCTGTGCTGCAGTTACTGTTATGCAAAGGGCTATGACGCTACCTCTGCTGAAGCATCAACCCGTAAGCCGCAATGCTAGAATGGCAATATCAGCAGCAGCACTTTCACGGCCAAGACAGTACCACTGCTGACTGTAGAACTGCTGCAGCTGATAGCACTGAAGCTGCTGCTGCTGCAACTACTGCCACCCAACAGCTCATGAACTATCATTCCTTGCGTGCCATAGCTTTGAACAGAGCACGGCTGCTGACATGATTGCACTGCTGCTGATTGATGAATCACTGCTGCATGGTAGGCCTTGCTCTGCGGTGTGGCCTCTGTAGACTGCTCTGCTGCTGTTGCTGGTGCAGCCCTGCTGCTGTGAGAAGCAGCTTATGCTGCAACCGCCGGCATCATTCCCAACATGCTCTGCAGTGTGGCCTGTGTGGACTTTTCTGCTGCTGTTGCTGGTGCAGCCCGGCTGCTAACGTGATAGTGGTGTTGCTGCTGGTGCAGACCTGCTGCTACAGAAAGCTACTGCTGCCACCGCCGGCATCATTCCTCACCTACTACTAGATTGAGCAGCGCACTGACGGTGCTTGTGTCCATCTTGTGCGAGGGGTCGACTGTCTTGATTTTCTGGTACAGATAGAACGCTTCATGTGGCATGTCCATCTTGATGCATTTGTGTATGCCAGTCACGAGCTGAAACACCTGAGAGCA
>NSMO01014972.1:0-10407 GCA_002588565.1 Coelastrella sp. UTEX B 3026 | reverse complement strand
TCAATTGCCACATGGGCACGTGCGGTGGGCGGTGAAAGTAGCTCCAGACCTGCCTGGATTGGCTGCAACGCGATGGCTGCAGCTATGATTGCGGCAAGCGCTGATTTGCTGCATTTGCCGCTGCTGCTGCTGCTGGGCACAGTATCTGCCACTCGCGTGCTTGACTGCTGGATGTTTGTCATCGCTCGTTGTTGACAGGAAAGCTTAGATGTTGCCGCTAGTGGTTGACTAAGTACGCGCGCAACGTGCGGCGTCTGGCACAGTGGCAGCATGCTGCCCCGCCAATCGACCTACACGCTGACGCGAGCTGTGCAACAACAGCTTGCCCGAGTTGTGCACGACTGTTCCTTTGGCGAGTTATACTGTCTAGGGGCCCTACAACAGTAATCAGGCTGCACACTGACAAGCACACAGTTCAAAGTTTGCATGTGTTCCAAGTACTGCATTACTGTTGCCTCAACTCCAGTGCCGGAAATTTGAATGCGGTGGAAGGCTCTGCAGGACGTCAAAATCAGACCAGCTCGAGAGCCGACGAAGCCTTCGTTGCCAATGGCATGCTCAGTGTGCTGGGAGAGGACAGGACAAATCAGGTTCCATCCACCTCAGGTATTAGGCTAATACTCTATCACACACAGTCAGTTTCTGTTTCTTGCTTGTCATGTACGCTCCCAAGATACAGGTCCGGCCGCACAGCCACTCCTGTTAGGACCTCGACTGGCGTGATTGCAGCCTGTGCACGCATGCGTCCCCGCCCACCACATGCGCCACTTTAGCCAACTGTCGCCGGAAGTCCAACATCCGATGTTGCCACAGTGTGGCATCACAGTGCTTAGTTGTTCAATTTCCGCCTGTGAAACATTGGGCGCGGGGCTGATGGCCGTATGGCTATGGCTGACTGGGAGCAAGTATCATACACCACAGTGCTTGCTTGCGATATCGATGCACCACACAACATACACTCTCAACCAACTTGGTCGAGCACTTGAAGCACCAACAGCAGCAATCTGCACAGATATGAACGTTCTAGAACATCCACTCACTGTAGCCAAACAGCCCTGCGATCCATCATGAGCATTGCAACACGTCCTCGACCAGGATTGACTGTGCACGCCTGCCAGCAACAATGTATAGTATGTCCAAGAGTTGCAACATGCACAGAACACACCATGGCCTGGCCAGTGATTGGTTTCCTAGCATCCATTGTGTCACTGCATTGATGCACATCAAATTTCTGATATGTTGGATCGCCTCAGTCACTCTTCTCAACCACTGGTTGGTTCCCAAAGTACTATGCAATGCAATCACGGGAGCACCCGAAAGCCCCAGCAACAAGTATTGACTTCCGAAGAACTGTCGGCAACATGCTGTGCACCTTACGCAACCATATGGTCATGCATGACTCTATATTATTACTAGCAAAGGGTCTGGCAACATGTACAGAACATACCAGGGGCGACCCTCAAATTGTTATGCAATTCAATCACAATCAGTGAGGCACCCAAAAGCCCCAACCAAGTATTGACTCATGCAGAACTGCCAGCAACATCAACCTGACCATTGATGTGCCTTGCTCCCCCAGGAACCATTCATGATGATTATCGAGCGAGGCATCTGATGATTATGGCATGATCATTAGATGCCTCACTAACCTCTGGGGGCTAACATCTTGCCAACATGTACAGAACATGTCAGGGGTTAATGTTCTCAACAGCCATATAACCCAACCACAAAAGCATTCCAAACCCTCAACCAGGAATTGGTTTGCGCAGGGGTACCGGCACACAATCCACAATAGCCTGTCAATGGATGTACGTAACCCCAAAGTTTCAGGTTCATGCAAACCGCCATGGAGCTGTGACGGGGTTTTGGCATTCGACTCATAATCCAAGCACTGCCGTCATTGCTACAGGGCAATGGAATTCATCCCGATTGGTTTGCAGCCAAGCATGCAATTCGAGTCTCAGAAGCCGCTTAGTCAGGATTGGGTTGTGCACAGCTGACAGGCTGTTGTTATCCGTGCACAAAATCCATAACTTCAAGACTTTGGAAAAAAATAGCAAGGAGGCAGGCGCCACACAAGCAGATTGCCAATGACAGCAAATCCCGGCACAGAGAATCAATCGCGTGCTGTTATGGCATATGACAACTCACCCATCCCACATACTGACACCTTGTAGCTACCACAGTCCACACGCTGAAATCATCTCATATTCCGCACCGACTTTGGAACCAGGGGTACAAAGCGGAGAGGCACAATCCACACTAGCAAAATCACTGGTGGCAAAGAAAAACAAGCTCACTCAAGTGACCATAGCACCAGCAAATGCCTTGTAGCCACACCAATTGTTGTAGCACTGGCAGATACCTTGTCACAAGCAAACCAAGATGCTGAGTCACAGCACAACAGCGCCATCCGATCACCTCAGTAAGCATTGCCCAAGGCGCTGCTGGGCCTGTGGCGTGGCCCCTCCCCCTCTGGCAAAGCTGCGGGGGTCGATACGCCACTGTAGTAATCCCTGCCACGGGTATCCACGTCCTTACCGATCAAGCTATCCCCGCTCGTGCTGTTGAAGCTGCCGAACCCGCTGTTGCTTTTCCTGCCGGTTAACTTGGCGCCAAGTTCGGCCAGTGTCTTGTCAACTTTGAGCTTCTGTTGGTCGGTTAGGAGATATTCATAGAGGGCCGGGACGATTATGACGACGCCGGTGAAGACCATAGATGCGATGATTGGGACCGCCCAGTTGCGGCCGGAGCCGAGGATTAGGACAACACCGGCGAGCAGCCAGAGCTGCAGGATAGAAGGGCACAGCAATGCAGTGTTAGCGAGTCATCAAAGCATTCGGCTATCTGCTGAACAGTCTGTTGCATGTTACTTTGCACAAAATACACAGAAGGGCGCTCAATGATCACTTTGGGAGTATCAACCAATGCTGGGCATGCTACCTTGCAAATGCAGCAACACCCAGACAATGCCTTGCAAGCCTTAGTAGGCTATGCAGACTCATTGCACTGCGGTAGCAACATATTGTACAATCAACAACCTGCTGCGTCACAGAGCCTCTGTCTACTTGACACACATCAAGCAGGTCCAAAAGCACAGGACGCTAGCTTCAGATCAACTATATGAGTGACTCACGTGGTATGGTGTTCCAATCTTGACAAAGTCGCTTGTCTTGTACTTTCCAGCTGCATAAACCATCAGATTGCACTGGTAGCTGTACGGCAGAATCCAGCCCGCGCTGCCGCCGAGCATCACCGCGACTGACATGATGTTAATGTCGATGCCGAGCTGGTCTGCGGCCGCGGCAGCGATCGGGAACATGATCGCGGCGGACGCGTTGTTCGTAAGAAGCTCCGAAAGTAGCGCGGTCACGATGTAGATGCATGACAGGGCCGCGGTCTGACCTCCGATCACTTTCGCGAGACCGACGAACAGCTCAGCGATCGCGAGGGCGAGCTTGGTCTTCTCCATGGCGGTACTGCAAACCAAACACCAACAACACAGAGGATTTATTTATCTGTTCAACGGTCTGCAACGCAACTGACGTGCAAGATGCCAGCCAGAACAAGCCTTTCTGACACACACGCATTGCTGTCACTGCTGTTTAGCAGAGAACTGCTTCAGCGGCTGAGCTGCATCCTGATCTTCATGCAAACACGCCTGGTATTGATCTACATCATCCGACCTGGATCAGGCTTTAAGCAAGGACGAAACAAGTAGTCTGTGTCAGCTGTTTGATTGATTAGCACCGAGTCTCTCCTGCCTTTGTGCCGGCACTGCTGAATCACTGTCTCTATACAACTAAAAGAATCCCTGTCGCATTTGAGCTTGCAGCGCCTACCTGACAGCGAATGCAAAGGCAATGCAGATGTAGACCTCCCAATCCACTGATGTTCTGGCTTGGTCAGCTGACAGACACTTGAACGCCAACATGGCTCCAGCAGTCAACATCGCGCAGGGCCACAGGTGAATGAACTCCTTACCAATTGCACCACCAATGATCTGCACAAGAGGCACAGAAGTATTCTGATCAGCATGCAAAATTTATCGAGCAGATGCTGCCTGAAACTGCATGGCTTGCACTGCAGCTATTGCCAAAGACTCCCAAGGAGCATGGCACACTCCTTACTTGCAAACGACACTGGCTTTCAAGGCGATCTCAATACAGTCCACGGGGGATACCCGCAAGACTACATCAGCCAACTGGCCACTGCGTTCATGGCACACGTCACCCAGTAGCGCACCTGAGTCAGGACCATGGCTACTGTGAGGAACAGTGCAATCCACATCTTGCTGCGCTTCATGGGGCTGCTGTTGGGGACTTCGCTGATGAGTGAGAAAGCTCTGTGGTTCTTGAAGTTTTGGAGGAATTCTGGGCCACATTCAACCACGAGTACGTCGCCGGCTTTCAGAGGAATCTCACGAATGTCGCCAGAAACAGGGTGGCCTGCAGATTGAAATCATACGCAGATATGTTGGGGCCTATCCTCTGGAAATGTGTATCAAAACCTGTGAAAAGGCCGGGTTGTTCTTGGGATTTTGGAGGATCCCTTCGGTCTGTGGTTACAATCAACCTAAGCAACAGACATCAGGTGCAGCAGAACCATATGTTCACCTGAACTTTACAACTCTCAGTCTCCTACACCATACGTAACACCACAACTAGCACCTGGCCGGTCATGATATGCACACAGATGGTATTGACCCCACCAACAAAGCCCAACAAATCATCAGAAGCCTTCAACACGCAAAACATCACATGCTCACGCGTACCTGAGCGATGTACACCCAGTACAGCTGCACCATAAGTAGTCCTGAACTTCACATCTTTCAGTCGCTTGCCCACGAGTTCGCCAGTGTGTGACACCACAACTTGCACCAGGCGTCTATGGATGATATCAGATGGAAGCTTTGCTACTTGGTCGGCTTGGAGGTGCTCCAGAGTTGTGTACTTCAGCAAGTATGACACACCCTCCAGGTCACCTGCAAACACACAAAGCAGCATGCATGAGATGAGTTTCTTCATTGTGGGTTATCCATGCATACACAGCACAGTGTTTGATCGGCTTGGAGGTTCTCCAGAGTTGTGTACTTCACCAAGTATGACACGCCCTCAAGGTCTCCTGCACTTACACACAGTACCGTGCATGAATTGCACGTTTCTTTGTTGTGGATACTTTATGTATACATAGCACGACACTTTGGCGAACATGTGACCCTGAAGCTTGCTAGTCTTCAAGGGTCTACTGGAGATGGTTAGTAAAACTGATACACGTTGAACGTGCCATCTGAAAGTATATCATTGATATCTGGTGGATGTATACATCTACATACCTGCGAACCACAAGATGTCCCCAGTCTCCAGCACAGTATCATGATCTACGGCCTTCAACTGATCCCCGTTAGCCCTCTCAATTTCAAACAGGAACAGACCGTTGATGCCTCGCAGACCAACTTCTGAGATCGTTTTGCCGGCTTCCTTGGAGCGTTTGCCGACACGCATGGCGGTGGTGAACTGACGCGCTAGCGCTTCGTCGAGGTAGATGACCCTGTGTGAATGCAGAAAACACATCATCTCTCAGATGGATCAAAGTATATCGTGCTCAAACGTGTAGCACATAAGCTGACACAGCGAGGAGCTTAGGTGTATTGGACTGCAGGCTTGCTCGCATCCATGGCCACGAAGGTTTATGGGGTTCTGCATGAGCAAAACAACACAAGTCGAGTGCCGCATGATAGGGCTCTGAAACGGGAGGTTATGACTTTTTCATATCTTTGTTGCTTTTTCATTTTAAGACAACTCAGACAGAAGCTGAGTCATGAAGTCAGCTTCTGTCTGAGTTGTCTTAAAATGAAAAAGCAACAAAAATATGAAAAAGTCAAAACAACCAAAAAAGTCAAAACAACCAAAAAATGTACTGTTTTGCAGCTTTTCACAGCTGTGTCCTGTATAACAGCAGCAACTTGTGCAGTAAACAGATATATTTGTCAGTGTAACTTGTAGCTTTAATAGCTATTGTTGACATCATGTCAGAAGCCAGAAAATAGTTGTTTATACATTTTGCTGCATAAGTTTGCTTTGCGGAGGTTGGTATTCAAGTCTGTGCTCAGTTCGTGCATTTCCTGTGAAACAGTGTTCACCAGTCTTGGATGTCAGTTTCTGCAATAAGCCAGTGCAGCACATGCCTGTCACTGTGATCATTTTCAGCGCTACAGCAGTAATCCCTGATACCTTTGATAAGTGTTCAGGTCACTTCAGTCTTGATAGCAAAGTTGTATAGCATTATGCATAGCTTTCAACGCACTGGTAAATGTGTGGTGGGCAGCTCAGCTGCATGCAACGCAGGAGCCTAATCCGCCCCTCAGCGCAACTGTAACTCACAGTGTGTTACAGTTGCGTTGAGGGGGGGTGATTAGGCTCCTGCGTTGCATGCAGCTGAGCTGCCCACCACACCTTTTTATTGGCTGTCACACAATTCGGCCAGGCACCCAATCTGTTACGTCAGCTGACGCGACCGATTGGATGTGTCATACGATTCGCGTGACCAGCAATGCTTGACCAGTTTCGAACTGCAGCAGTATGCATCTTTCATCATGCATTACTACACATTGATAGTTTATTTGCATTTATTGTTCGAATTTGATCAAGGCCTGAGATCTCAGGTCTGTTCCAGTCCGACTGGTCACTGTTTTTCAAACAACCACTGCTAACCCCCATCCCCAGCTTACTTCTCAAAGTTGGCCTTGAAATCTTCACTTGATGGATCAAACAGAGCTCCAATACTGATAACCAGAACGTCCTTGGGCTGCAGCACGATATCGCCGATACGGCCTGGCTGAACGGACTTTGAGCGCTTTACGGCGATGACGGCGGCACTGAATCGACCTCGGAAGCCGATTTCACGGATGTTCTGGCCTATCAGTGATGAACCCTTTTTCACGTTGACCTGCACGGGGCGAAACATTTGATAACAAATGGATCAGTACAACTCACACCGAATTATAGGCAATATTGTGTGACCTATTGCACATACCACCACATTGCCTAACAAAGGGACACACTGCCATGCTGGCAGGTTTGACACACAGAACTGAGTGCATGATCGATTCTAGCTTGGGGGCAGCAGAGGCAGCATGCTGAGTATGTGTAACCTGCAAGCCAATACCCATGTAGTGATGTTAAAGAACCTGCTGATGCTGCGTTAGCATATCTTCTCACAGCACCAGAAGCAGCATAATCATCCTCAGAACACCGATTATACTGGATAACACCTCTGGATGGACCAGATCAACTGCCAACACACAGACCCAGATCTGTTATATATTTTGGAGAATATTCAAACCGCCCACCTGCAGTAATGTTGACGCATCTGCTGATGCAGCCTTCCTCCAAGTCACCAGCAGCAGCACGACCACCCCTGGATCACGCAAGTTACTGAATAACACCAATGAATGGACCCAATCAATTGCCGACACACAAAACCAGATCTGAAGCCATTTCAAAATCACAACCCCACCTGCAGTAATGTTGACGCATCTGCTGATGCTGCGTGCTCAAAGCCTTCCTCCAAGTCACCAGCAGCAGCATGACCACCCCTGGATGTTCGCCTGAGTTGGTCATCGTCGCTGGTCAGCAACACGAGGCCATAGTCCTTCACCACTTGCTCAACGGCATGAACAGGGGCTGCGCAAACAAACAGAGCAAGGGTTGATTTTGGTTGGAAATCTAGAGGATCAGCAGATGCATCAAAGAATGCAAGGAACATGAACACTTTCCAGGTTACTGACCAGCAGCATACGGTCCAGGGTGGGTTAGGGTTTAGGGGTGGAGTTCCTAATCCTTCACAGCTTGACAGCGTGGGCAGCTGCTGCAACATCCAAGATTCGACCAAGTTGGGGTAAACTTTCGCCACGCATAGCAGCAAAGGCCATGCAGAAATGCACTGATTGATCAGGTAAGCTTATTTCATGAACATACATGCCCGCAGACAAGAGGCGACTGGAGATTCCGGCGAGCCATATCCGGTCTGTGGGGCGCAGGGGACGCCTGATGCTTGCATCGTAACCTGGCTCAAGCCAACTGCTGGTGAACTCTGGACAACCCGTGTGAGAACTTCTAGGTACACATGAAGACCCAAGCGGATGAAAACAGCAGGCAATTGAACTCCGGAACACTACACTGCCACACAACAACTCACCAGTCACAAACACCGTGTCTCCTGCCTCGACCACCAAATCAGGCGTGTAAGGCACAGCC
Source organism: Coelastrella sp. UTEX B 3026 (assembly GCA_002588565.1). NCBI lineage: Eukaryota > Viridiplantae > Chlorophyta > Chlorophyceae > Sphaeropleales > Scenedesmaceae > Coelastrella > Coelastrella sp. UTEX B 3026. Next base: position 2,149 of record NSMO01014972.1, on the reverse strand, counting down.
GGTGCCTGATGCTTGCTGATGCCTGTGATAGCCACCTTGCCACCCGACAGGCCAGAGTCTTTGGCTGTCTTGCCAGCGGCACGTGACTTGCCGGGGACGTACAGTGCACTTGTGAGATCATCTGCGGCCTCATCGCCGGGCAGTAGCCACTTGCTGAACAGGATTATGTACGCCATGCCTACAGAATCAGATAAACAGTATGTTTCTCGTTCTTGATAAACAGAATCAGCAGCCACTTATTGAGCAGTATTATGCAGGCCATGCCTACATAAATAGGTAAACAGCATGCATATTGCTATTTTTGCGGGCCGGGACTGTGCTCGTGTCCGGCCAATGGCACATGTAAGGTATGAGGTACAGAACAGTTGTGTGGGACAGAACACTTGCAGTTTTGCTGCCGGCCGTGACTGTGCTTGTGATCGGCCAACGGCAGGTTTAAGCGGTATACGGTGCTTGCAGGTTTTTGTGCAGTTTCAATGCAGATGAACTCCCCGGTTACACAGCAGTGAACACTGCAAGCTCCTGCAAATGAACTTATTGGTACACTTGCAACTACATAGTCCTGTAGTTTCAGACCATTCATTGACATCTCGTATGTTGGTATGTAAAGTGATGTGATCTTGTATAATTGGTGTCGTTGAAAACATCCTGTACTGTAGATTGACTTCACTTACCCCAGACACCGTATGGCACACCATATGGCGTGATCGTAAAGAACTGGAACACTTTGGAAGGGTCCGAGTCTCCATACTTTTTCTCTTGGAGGCCGCTGACCACCAGGTTTGTTGACGTGCCAATCAGAGTCATGGTTCCACCCAGAACAGTTGCAAACGACATTGGCAACAGCAGCTTCTTGGGTGATATGCCACACCTACAAACATACATTGACACGTTGGCACCGTTGGTTTGATGCTGTAGCCTTTGCACTTGCTTAATTGCACTTGGACATACACAAAAGGCCCCACTTAGCACCACTTGGCAACAGTATATGAATGACATCGGCAACAGCAGCTTTTTGGGTGATATGCCACACCTAGACACAGACAGCCCAGGCAGCAGCAAAGACTGGTTGGCACCACCGCACGAATTGGTGAGCTGGGAGGGAAGGCTGATGCAACTATGTGTGACATTATTGGTGTACGCTCTATGTATTGTAGCGTATTGTGCCGCGCAGACGTGTCCCACTGATGGGCCAGAGAGTACTGATCTAATAACAGCAACCGACAAGGTGGTCCCCAGTAGCCAATGTCACAGTTTGGATGATGCCCACAGTAACAACAGCCCCCCCCCCCCCCTTTCCCACAAACACACACCCCACAAACACGCACCTTCTGCCCCAGGAGATCAGAATCGGGATCATCAGCGCACATATCGGTGTGTTGTTCAGGAAGGCTGATGCGATCATGACCGGGATCATCATGCGAACTTGAGCCCAGAACACAGTGCTGGCCTTGCCCAACATGAAGTTCATGGCCAAATCAAGACCTGCGGCAGCAGCAGCAGCAGTGGATATGTCGGGGAATGGTTTGACACTCCTTCTGGCAAGCCTCCACAATGCACCAGGAAGATCATATCAACCACTAAAGGCAGCACAGCGCAGTCAACAATACTGTATAGTCAAGACAGTAACTCCAGAGGCTCTTCATAAGGCAGCATTGGCCGTAGGAGAGACCAGTAAACGACACCTGGCAACAGCATCAGGGCTACTGCAGAACCAAATAGCATTGGACCCAGGAGCCTTTTTGTCAGTTGAATCAACCTACTAGCGCGCACAGCTTAAAACGCCCCTACCACCGCACCCTCACCCCAACCACAGCCTGAAGCCTGCTCACAGGCAGCCCACCCACCCTCCTTTCGGTGAAACGCCTTCAGAAACATGATCCAGTACAGCACTTTCAATTGATCCATTTGTCTCCAGGCCACTGAGGTGAACCAGCATGGCTGTGCTGCTGGACTCTCTTGAACGTCACACCAAAACAAGACCAAGTCCACAGGTAGCTACAATACCATCACCCACCTCCTGTCTGTGAGACGCCCTCAGCGACCAAGTACAGCACCAGCAAAGTCAACAGACCCATGTTACCGCCATCGTCCCCAGGCCACTGAGGTGAACCAGCATGGCAATGCTGCAGGACTCGTTGGAAGCTGA
>NSMO01014971.1:0-10415 GCA_002588565.1 Coelastrella sp. UTEX B 3026 | reverse complement strand
GGGGCAAGGGTTACAAGGTGAAAAATTGCAGATCAGCAGTAGCACGGGCGACACAGCAGCTTATGTGTTACTAGTTTGGATGCTAGCCACCAGACACGCCATTCATGCTTGAATGAATGTGCCTTTCTCAGTACAGTGTCTGTTCAATACAGGTCCAACCAAAGTATCATGACTTCTTTCAAGCAGGCAAACTTGCAAGGTGCCGTACCTGGCAACCGGCAGTATTGGCATGAATTATGAGCAGCAGATTGAGGAGCAGCTCGGCGTCAGCTTTTGCAGCCCATCGTTTATTAAGGACGGTATTTTTTTTAACCCTGTCGAGGGCTGGTTGATCCATCCACAGCAGTCGTACAGCATCAGCATAGACACTGCAGAAATGAGCCTGTCCGTCGAACACATCTGCTGGGCAGAGCAGTATTGATTTTGAGCAGCCAGGTCACGGTTGCAAAACCCGATCCCGCATCCCTTCAAGGCCGTCGGCTGACCTGGCAGCGCTGTTAATGTTGCTGCAGGTCTATCTGGGCAGAGGCCTGTGCCACAGACGAAAAGGATGCCATCCTCGGCGTGCAGCAAGCTCGAAATGCAATGACAGCTTGCACATACCTAGCCACAATCTCAGTAGCCCTAGCAACAGCAGGACTAACCATCATCTTTGATGACAACAAGATTCAACGGATCAGGGAGTTGGCAGTGAATGATGCAATCATGCGGCATCTGCCAGGGCCCCCGCTGGTGCCACCTACTGTCGTCATAGCGATGGCTCTGGGGTCATTATATGCCTCCTTTGTGTGCTTCGCTCAGGTGTGTGGATGAGTTCATTGACGCTCGGCTTGAGTGCGATGCGCTTCAGGTTTTGGGCCATACATGTTCACTGTCGTCTGTCTCACTAGGGTTCAGAGCTGGTTGCAATGCTGAACCCTTGCAGAGTGTCAGTCTGCACAACACTCGGCCCTGGTGTCACTCACGTGACACAACATACTGTGTGCAGTAGCTGTCATCAGGGCCCCAGGGCCTCTTTTGCATGCCGCCCCAGCCACTTTAGTAGTCTTGGGTGATATCATATTGAAGCGCATAATTTCGGTTGTCACATGCAAACCACAGGAGCAGCATAAATAGAGTAGCTATTGGTAATTCCCGGCCAGCTCTGTGAGCCAACCTGTGGTTGCAGGGCCTCAGGAGAACCTGCCTTTCATGGCTTTCTTTGCGGTGGTTGTATATGCTCTGCACGCCACAACTCTGCCCTTCTGTTTGATGTCTGCAGTCTGTCCGGTTGTATGTTCACACCGGCTTTTACATCCGCGCCTGCACCAGCAGATTTAACCCCGGCACATTGAGGGTTGCAGAGGCCAAGCGAGTAACAATACATGCTGGCATGGCGTTCAGTGTAGGGCTGAGGCTGTTTTATTTTTTTATACCTCTGGTGAGCTTATGACACAACAGCAACTCCAGAACCCTCTCAGGATGGGTCAGAAGCAGGGTGTCAGGATTCTATCAAGGCCATAGCAGCTAGCTGGCAACTATAGATGCAGGCAGACAGGGTGAATTGCAGGGTGGCCCTGGCAGGGAAAGGGGGTTCGGCTGAATGCTGGAAAAGGGATAGACCAGCTGAAGTTGGGCGGGGTGGAGGGAGGGGCAGGCGGGTAGTAGCGCAGAGTCTACGAGAGAGTGGCAGGAGGGTCGAAACACAACAGCATCAGCTGTGCTGGTATCAACTGCTATGGCAGTGTCAATATCGCTGTCACTTTGATTAGCAAACTGTGAATGGTACTGCAGTGTAAGTGTAATGCAATGCATCAGTAGTGCAAGGAGTCTGCGAGCCTGACAATATGTGTTGTTGCCCTTGTCACAGGTCATGTGGAGCATTGGTGTCACAGCTCTGCTGATAACCAGCATACTCATGACAGCCATTGTGGCATACATGGATCACTTTGACATGAAATGGGACAATGAGCTAGACGCAGAACCAGAGACTCGGCAGGCCCTGAATGGACAGCATACACAGCAGCACCAGCGGCAGGAGCAGCAACCATCAGCAGCAAATGCATCGAGGATAGAGCTGACAGCAACGGCTGGTACAGCAGCAGGAGCAGCAGCAGCAGCAGAGTTTGCTGATGGAAGTGAACAGCAGCAGCGGCAAAGGCAGCAGCAGGAGGATGTTCCACCAAATCATACTGGAAGGCATCAGGTAGGTTTGAATAGCTTGAAGCGCAGGTCTTGCCTGGCACGTACTGCTCTATCAAGTCCTGCTTACAAGTGATAGACATTGCAAGTCTTCAGTGTTCGCTTGATCGCCAGCCCAGGCTGCAACTGGTGCATGTGCTCAGCACGTCTGTTGAGCTGCAGCTAGCTAGCTAATGAGTCCACACAAGCGATCAGGACTGGTCTACTGCAAGTAAGCCAAGGTGCAAAACTATCTCTGAGAACACATACCGGGTGTGGTCTGCCTCGTATGTCTGCAGAATTTCTCTTGGGGTGGAGATCTTGTAGCAAACATGGTATGATGGCCGGTTTGGCATTGATGAAATTTATTGGAACCCTTGACTTGTTGGATAAATTGTTGGATGAAGTGAGTTGCAAGCAGACATTGTCCAGAGATGCTGTGCAGCCATATACACGGCTGGAACTGACAGCAGGCAAGTAGCAGATATGAGGCAATTGCCGAACTGCTACGGGAACTCAACACAGTTAGTGATTTTGTTGTTATGGGCAGTAACGCGCAAACAGGGTTCTGATGTAGGTGTGAAAGTATTGAGCCATGCAACAGAGTAGATGCAGGTGTGTGATTGTCGCTGTACCCTGGGCTTTGTTGGTTTTGCAGGTTCTAGGTGGAACATGTATTATCAGCCATATGCAGACGGCTGCTGCTGCCAAACCTATTGCAGCTGCTGCGTGCCTCATGCTGCAGCACCTCATGTTAGTCAGCGAGCAACTTGTGTGGGTAATTTTAAACGACGCACGGCTGTAAGGTGGTGTTCTTGTCGGGGCTGAGTTGGTGGAGCGTTGTCACCTGTGCCACAATGGGCCTGGCAGGCCATGACACTTGATGCAGCCATGATCATATAAACCCACTGGCTTTTGGGTGTCTAGTCTCTCACGGTGCTCGATGCGTGCGCTTCTAGGTGTGGTGCCGCTAGTGCACACGCGACAGAATTGGGAATAGGTGGTACGATCAATTTACAACCTTTGAGGCTGAGACAGTCAACCACCAGATGCATCCGCTGCACGCACCTGAACCGCCTCACGGACACACAGGCCTGCAATTTTACACACCGTCTGCAAAATCAGGAAGTCTGTGTTGGCAAAAGAGTGCAAAAATCCAAATTCACGCAGATCCAGTATTACGCTTATAAGCCATGAAACGACTACTGCTCTGTTCCCATGTGCTACTGTTTGAAGACATCGTGTGTCTTCAGAGCTGCTGCTGCTAACTCATCCAACTGTGATTTTGCAATCCCGATGTCTGTCTTAATCCGTGCTAACAGCTGCTGCAACCCAGTGAACTTGATCTCCGGCCGAATGAATCCTTGGATTACGACTCGTAGTGGTACCCCATAGAACTCTTCGTGGCTGTATCTATGCATGATATGCACTTCAACAGTTGAGGCCTCATCTCCTGTGCGGGCATCAGCAAATGGGAAACCACTTCAGCTGTTGGATTGTGGACGGAGCATTTGCCATCAACAACATGCAGGCCAAGCACTTTGCTTGGCATACTATGTTGCATGCACCTCCCAAAGTTCATATGCAGGCTGATCTTGCTGCAGGACTTGTACTTTCAGTGTGCTCCTACGCCTGCATGTTTTGATGTATCGCACTTACTGCAGTAATTTCTCTTCCCTCCCCCCACCCACCGCCTGTGCAGATGTAGGAACCGCCTCAACCTGAACTCAATGCTGCCAAGCCAGAAGACTGCAATCATCACATGCAATTACCTGTGTTTACTGTTGGTCTCCTGCCCACATTCATGACCATCTTGTGCACTTCACTGTCAGCAGCTGCCGAGCCTTCCGGAGCGTCAATTTGTGCCCAACCAAAATAGACACCCTGCAACAACACAATATGCCACCCAGGGCACAATATGCCATTACACCCTTTCAAGTGCTTGCTATGTTGGATCGTGATTCTGCCTATGCAATCTCACAGCACTACGACACAAGAACATTGCAAGCTCTGCACCCCAGAATTGGCGAAATCAGTTTACAGCAGGCTCTATGGCCAAAGCTTCAACAGTCAATCTGGACCCAGCTTGATGCAACACCTAAAGGATAGCCGAACATTGGGATTTGGACACTGTCCCAGCAACGGCCAACCCACAGGACATGAGCATGTGAGCAGGAATGCCCCTCCAGGTCCTGCAAGCTGTTGCCAGATTGAGTCTATCTATTGATATCTACCCACCTGGGCCAGCTGCTGGAGTTGCTCCTGCAACGGTGCTGGGTTCATGTTTGCTGTTGGAACACCTAGCTGCCGGCTGCCGCGGCCAAACCCTGTCACCACTGTACTTTCCATTACCACTGGAGCATTTGAGAACTGGTAGCCTGGTGGAACCTGCACCATATAAACAGCGGCAAGTGCATATGTTCAGTGTGAGCCTTTGTATGCCCAGCAAATCAAATGGCAAGTAGCCCAGCAGGTGGAACTCACAAGAAGCCATAATCCCTGCTCAAGCGCCGTGTCACTTGTGGTGATGTTGGGATGATGAAGCATAACAGCAAGCCAAAAGTCATGCAGACCTCCTGCACCACATCGGTGTTGGCTTTTGGAACTGGAGAGCCTTTCTGGTGCACCGTGAGCAAGCGCAAAGACTTGATGGCCGGGGCAACTCAGCTCGGCAGGACGCGTGATACTCTAGCAAACACACGACAGCTTTGCACCAGTCGGGTTTTGTAAAGCGCAGCAGGGTCTGGATGACAGCTGCTAGAATACGGCATTGGTATAATCGAGAGCAGTTGTCAAGCCACAAGCCACGTGTCCCAGTCATGAGTTACCTGCAGCAGAGCTATGTACAACTCCTGTTCATCTCTGTATTGCACCAGCTTGAGCGGCAGATCCCTGATAAGCTCTTGGAACTGCTGTTGGTCTGGCAGCTTGTGTGGCACCATCTCTGGGGCGTCCTTGTGCACCTGCGTGTGCCAGGCCCTGAGTTGCATGAGAAACCATTGGTGATTAGGACACAAACAATAGGGTTTCGAGCAGAATGTCTGCCAGCTAGGCAGGATGTAATAAGCCCAAACCGGCATAGACACGCTCAGCACAGGTTGCTTGCACCCAAGGAGTTGCTACCTCAACAAAGCATCCCTAAATTCAGCCTGAATTCATTCGATGCACAGCTTGCAGTTTGTACACACTAGTTTGGAACTTGCACTAAAGGTGAAAGAGAGGGCAGTAACAACAGCAACAAGCAACATGGGTTGGCCTACCTGCCCATTGGGTGGCTGATTACAAGATAACCGCCTGGCACCAACAGCATGGCTGCTTTCAGCAAGGCCTCCCTTAGGTTATAGAAGTTTCCAAACACAGCATTCATGCAGATGGCATTCGCTGGCCCGTAGTAGTTTGGCAGCTGCAGGAAGTCCCCAGTCCATGTCCGCACACCTGCCGGCAAGCAAAACGAAAGTCAGCGGCAGGGTCTGTTCAAGCCAGCAGCGGCTCCTTGACCAGTGTGACGCAGAAGCAGCAGAAACAGAGAGAGCAAGTCAATCAGCAGGGCTATTGTCAGGTGCAGAAGCCCACCACAATGAATATGCTTTTATTACAGCTGGGAGGTTGACAGTGCTGTTTACAGTGTGGTTCGAGCCCAACATTATCAACCAACTCAGCGAGTGCAGACGTTGAATGCAACGACCAACATCTGTTTTCTGTCGTGCAACTTGGATGTCTTCACCCCACTGCCCAGCACCACTGGTCGTCAATCACACTGCGTGTGGTTCCTCCTATAACATTGCCCCGATTGCAAGGCTCCATTCTCACCTGGGTCGTTCCCGCAGGTGCTAGGTGGTGGGAACCTAGCTCTTAGCTGTTGCAGCATGGGCTCTGACAAGTCTACTGCTGTGATGTCTTGAACACCCCGGGCTTGCAAGTGTGGAATCAAACAACCTGTCCCAGAGCCCACATCTAGGACCCTGCTGTTCGGCCCAAGGTCTGGGATGGTCCCTACGATGTCAGAGAGCCTCTGCATGGCAAGGCCAAAGCTAGTTCTTAGCACACCAGTCGCGTCACGAATCCGTTGGCTTGATGTGTCAGCTTGAATGAATGCTCGGTAAGGTGAGTGAAGAGCTGCACTTGTAAGCACCGACGTCCAGTTGAAGCTGCGTGACCTGCACGGTGGTCTGCGTGCTGTAAAGCTGCTGGAGTCATTGACGTGCCCAAGCGCATGGGCCACATTCCTGCTGGGCACCATCACTTTGTGTGTACCTGTTCTATTTCCGCAGGGAGCGGCTGCACAAACTCCTGCACCACGTCAGACTTTGCAAACATGTCTGCTTGGGCCTTTGCATGAGCAACATCCGGGGTGCCAGTCGGTGCTGCTGCCTCTTGCCGCTGTGGTGCTGCCTGCAGTGCCATTGCACACATACGCCGATAAGCCTCCGTGTAAGATGCCGAGTGTTCTATGATTGTGTGCTTGGTTCTCATAGAAGCTAAGTGCTCGCCTTGCAAGTTATGGGGAGTGTGCCACGTTGCTTCTGCTGCTGCTTTGCCCCTTGGCTGTGTCTAGTGACTTGCCATTGGACGCACGCGCTGCTTGCGCTGACTCTGTGCAGCCTTTGGAAACGCTGCAGCATGGCGGGAGTTGTTGCAGCACTTCGATTTTGAGCGGTTCGCTCTGGTGTTTGGTGCGCTGACAAGACAGTGTCGGTCTGAGCTGTGCAAGCCGGCGCAAATCAGTGTGTTTGGCGTCCTATAGACACGCAGATCGTCTCCATGGCAGGAGCTAGCGGCTGTTGACCCGGTCGAGCTTCCCTGTTATTATTCAAGTTTTCCGTCAGGTCGTACAGCCTTGGAGCATGGTGGTGCACCTGCATTTGAGCGCCCAAGGTGTTTAGCTCATGCGACAAGACCAATCAGCTCTTGCCGCTTCTGTAATCATCCCAGAACCAGGCCACTGAGCCTCACCTCTACGTTTCACACCTTTGCACAAGGTAGCATTGCTGTTGTGGCACAAACGCTGTTTTGCGCCAGTACTAGGGATGCAGAAGAACCATAGATTGGTAATCGAGCAGCTCAAGGCGGAGCTGCAACACTACAAGGCTCAACATGCACAGCTGCTGAAAGCTGTCCAGAGCTCAACAGATGTGGCAGACCAACAACGCATAGCACAGCTAGAAAGCCTCACAGAGACATACAAAGGCAAGGTAGAGTATGTCAGAGTCAGCAGGCCGGCTTATGTGCAGTATGCACCGCAACAATGTGCTGCGGTCCCCTGCAGGCACAGAATGAACAGCAGCTGCTAACACAGATACAGCAGGAGCTTGAACGAGCCAAGCAACAGGTCAGCGGACCAAATGCTATCTCTGATAGCACAAGTAGCATGGTATGTGCGCCCTAGCTGCGTATATCGAAAAGAACACGGTGCTCCATTTGGTTGAATGTGCAGCCCTGATGCCGGGACTAATTACTGCCGGTCGTTAGGTCGTAAAGAACACGGTGCTCCATTTGGTTGAATGAGCAGCTCACATCGTCTACGCCTACCATTGCTGCAGTTGCTACGACACAAGAAACAGCGGCAGGACAGCACAGTTCGGGATGACTATGTGCCAGTGAAGCCTGCGTCTCCAGCAAAAGCCATGACGGTGCTGAAGGAGCGCTTGTCACATCAGAAGCAGAAGCTTGATGAGGTTGTTTCAAAGTGGGTGTCCAGATATTAGCAGAGGTCGACGCCACATGCTGACAGCAATCTGGTGTATAATGCAGACATATTTATTCAGAAGAAGGATGTCCTCTGCTGCTCTGCGTGCTTACAACAGGAGGCCAGCATCACACAACCACTTCGCTGTCACGCTGTTTCAATGGAATCACAGGGGGGGGACACCAGGTGGACTATGCTGCAGAAGTATCGGCCCTTTGAGGCCGGTTTGTCTTGTCTGCACAGGTGACACACTGCCATCTGCTGCATCTTACACTTGCAGGAACAAGGCACTTCTAGAACAAATCCAGGAGCACTCCAAACGGGGCAATGCAGCAAAGCAGTTACACACGAAGCTTCGGCGGCATTTATCAGATGCATCTGCAGAAGTTGAGCGCTTGCAGGAACACATTGCAACAGTAGAGCAGGTACAGCAGCAAGCAGCAGACCTGGCAGAGCAGCTGAGGTTGCAGGATGATACAGAACAACTCAGCCTAGATGCAGCTAGCAAGCAGTTGACTCTTGTGTTGGATCAGCTTCAGCACCAGGAGCAGCAGAAGGACGATGCTGCGGCATCAGCCAGTGAAAGAGCTGCTGATGCATTGGTTGGTATGTCTGAAACAGCAGCTGCTGATACTTTGAACCAGTTGATACAGGTGTTGCACCAGATGGGGCATGACTGTTGCAGTTGCGCTGCGCAGGAAAGCAGGCCTAGACACAGCGTGGACTGTTACCGTAAGGTCCTACAACAAGTTGTGCAGCTGCAGGAGGAGAGTAAAGTTCAGTTCAAGCACTGCAGCCTAGCAAATCTGCAGCTAGCTCAAGTGCAACAGAAGCAGCCACAGCAAGGTGCCGAGCGGTGTGCTGATACATTGAGGTAGCTAGCTAGCTATGTATGGCACCTCGTATGACCCGCTTCGGTCAGTGCTGCTTTTGCCCTCGTTGCTGATCTTGATGGTTTAGGAACGCCAGTGGCGTCATCAATTCGACGGCGGCAGACATCGGAGCCCTGAGCCTTGCTGTCGTCCGTTGAGCTGCGGTGGCTGTGTTTTCTAATGTGACGGGCCAGGTCTCATCGCGCGGGTGTGACCAACTAGTATATGCCAGTACAACAAGCCGCGCGCCCGGCCCGGCGGGCAGAGGGGCTGGGTCCCAGGGCAAGCACCGAGGGGGGATGCAACGTGGGCACGGCTGAGTTAGGGTCTCTGGCGTGATGGCTCATGCAGTAACTCGCTCGAGTCTTCGCCATTGTCATGGCCGCTCATGCGGCAGTCGAACGTACCTGATTGCCGCCCGTCGACCAGTATACGCCCAATAGCTCACAGCTGGAACGGGCGACTCCCTTCCCTCCTAAAGCATGGTATACCCCCAACATCAATTGCTTGAATCCTCCTGACAGTCCATCTAACACTTCTTTAGGCCTATCATGCAGCTCGCCAATCCGCGAGATGTCTCCGTCCAGAGTTCGCAACCCCGTTCAAAAATGTGATATTTGATATTTTGCACTGAGCCAGCAGTCACAAACAATAAATTGTGTGTTGTGAATCAAGCAGCACGGCTCACCAACCGGTAGGATCTGGTCATCAATGTAGTATACACTATTAAAGTGCTGCAGTTTTGTCGACAATGACAATCAACACTTTTTTTGTAGTACCAGTGCCACATCCCAGAAATGGCCAAGGTCAGCCTGTACATACAGAGCCCACCGATGGCAGACATTCCAAGGAGACAAGCATCCATTCACACATACAGACAACGACTACTCAGCAGCAGCCAATTGGCTACTACAAGGGAGATTTCAGAAGTGCACACCACACAAACAGACACGGGGCTACCAGAATAAGGGCACACCCAAAGACTACCGTAATTGGGGTCAGTCTCAAGAGCCAACACCACCAGCGCTGGCAATGCCACCCAGTCCTGCCGCATGGGCCATGCTGCTGCTGTTTCCTTCTCTGGCCGTCATGATGTCGCTTACTGCTGATAAGCTGAGGGCTGGCAGCACTGATGTGCTTACAGCCGACCCAACACTGCCTGAAGGATTCCTCAACGTGATGTGGCGAACTATCAGGGCTCATATATGGGGCAAGAGGCAGCAAGCTTGATGGTGTCCCAGCATTTCAGTCATCAACAAGCTATAGTGTTCCTGATGCTTAGACCGAGTCCTGCAGGCAAGAAAGCAGAGAATGTGCTAAACACTTGCAGCTCAGAGCGCAGGGGAACAAGATACTGCAGCTGAACACCAGCTCCCTTCTTAGCGCAGTGCAGTTGCGAGGTTGTATGCCGATGTTGCATTGTATTAGCAACTTCCGCTCGCCACAATGCTGCTGGCTGCTGCATCCATCGATGAGCATCTGTCAACCCATCAGTCAAGCTCACCTTGTGTTTAAATCTACTCACACGCGTCCGCTTCCAGACTCTTCTTTCTCTACTTGTTGATACCTACGTTGCGGCCTAGTCCAGCGATAATGCCAGAAGTGCTTTCAGTGCAAGCATATCAACCGGCTGACAGCCCCAACAAGCAGCAGCGGAGTTTAGATGACCACGCACCGATGCTGACAGTGTCTGCAGG
>NSMO01014969.1:0-10419 GCA_002588565.1 Coelastrella sp. UTEX B 3026 | reverse complement strand
CAAGCTAATGTTGGCAGTGAAGTCATGCTAAGTACTAAACACATCAAGCTGAAAATGAAAGGTGTGCCGAAACTGTTGCCACGATGGATTGGTCCCTTCAAGGTGGTGAAAAAGATCAATGATGTTACTTTCAAGCTGGAAATGCCACCTAGCCTGCAAATCCATCCAGTATTCCACTCGTCGTTGTTGAAATTATACATACCTGGCAGGTGTACTCCACCACCGCCACCGGAAATTCTTGACGGTGAATGTGAATATGAAGTCGAGGACATTCTTGATCACCAAGATGTGCCTCTGAAAAAGAAACGTAATCGTGCCAAAACACCAGTGTACATCAGGAAGTATCTTGTGAAATGGAAAGGTTATGATCACTCGTATAACACGTGGGAACCCGCTGACAACTGTGCTAACTGCCCTGAAATTATCAAGGCATATGAGGAGCGGGTAGGGCAAGGTGTGGCCCAGAATAAAGGTGTGAAACGGCACCAACGTAAAGATGTACACACGAATAGGCAACCTCCGAACACCAGTGGTTCTAAACGCCAACGGTCTGATACCGTTACTGCCGACCAGGCGGTCAGGCGATTGCGCCCTAGGCGGGCTTGACTTGACGTCACTATGTGACTTGATATGTATACTGGCGCAATATTGCAGACACCATCTCGTGTACCTGTGTGTTCAGGCCTACATATATGTACGCGTACGGTCCTACGACGGCGTCGCTCTTACGTGTGACGACCTGTCCGCCTGTCACATACACACAGATGAGATCGATCAAGCCTTGCAGTTGGTATGCAAGTGCTATGTGACCCCAGTCATGCACTACGGTGCCGTACCAACGCCGGGGGGGTGACGCCCGCTGTGTAATCAGCTCCCATGGGTGCTACGCCGAACCCCCTGCAACCCGGCCGCGGTTTGGGAGATGATTTGTGGTCGGACCCCTGCGCGCACATTGTGCTTGTTGCTGTGTTTACCTCTTGGTCAATACTGGCCTGAGGACAGCCAGTGACCTGAGGGGGGAGGTATGTAGCGGAAAGCTACCGAGCAGTGCTGGTACCTTCGCGGTACGCCTGCCGTGATCGATCGAGCTTCTCATTGAAGCTGAGGAAGGTGGATAACCTTCGGGATTGGTGTAAACCTTTGGTAAGCTTCTATCGCGTAAAGGAAGGTGAAGCTATCGTATAAGCGGAAGGTCGAGGTTGCGAGAGAACTACATAGGCTCTGAAATGTAGGAGGACTGAGCAAGAGAGTCATTGCAAGAGACGTATGATACGTGTGAGACTTACGGCACACCTACATGAGTATACTCTTGCTAGGAACAGTCCACGAGCCCATCAATATATTCAACTTCCGGTTTTCCTGCGCGTTCCCTCTAAAAACTCACTAGGCTGCTCAAGCCACTTTGGCATCGGCCACACCTGCACTAGGTGAGCTGGCCACAGCTGCTACCACAGGGTTAGGCTAAGAAACAGGTGGGTTATCATAACCAGAGGCACCTGAGGGTCACCAGCAGGCGGCTCAGCACAGTCAGTACGTAGCGCTGGCTTCTGTTCCTGGATCCTGTTCCTCGGCAGCAGAGGCACAGCTCGCTGGACAGCTGTTGCAGCAGCTCCTCGTCGGCAGTGGACAGGCACACCCCGGCTGCGCTGCTGTTGTAAGGTGTCCATGAGGCGCTGTTGTAAGGCCCTCTTTTTGGCAAGCATATGCTTCAGCATGAATTGCATGAACTCCCGCAGGTGCGCCAGCAGCTCAATGCGAGTCTCAGCCTCCACGAGGACATCCAGAGTCTGGTAATCACCTGACACTACCGCCGCTGCCATGTGCTCCCACCTCAAAGCAACAGCTGCGTCCGCAGTAGCTGCAACTGGCCATGGGTATACCCTGGGTACGTACACAACACATATGCCCATGTCAGTAGTTGGTTGGGCCGCACTGGTCCCTGCAGCTACGCCAGCTGTATTCTGCTTCATATCCTCGCTGCCTAACAGTTCTCCCGAGGCACTAGCTATCCCAGAGGAAGTACGGGCAACAGCAGCAGGACGATCAGAACCAGACGTGGCAGTAGCAGCAAGTGCTGCACGCCTGCAGGCCTTCCGGGCATGCATCATCTGCATGAATGCTTTAGGAATATGCAAACGGCGCTTTGTTTGCACGTTCTGCCGAGCAGACAACGCAGCACGGACAGAAGGCTTCGAAGGCCTACCAGCAGGTTTCCTATCAACACCGCGCTGATGAGGCGCAACCAGCGCATTACCAGATACCTTTGGTGCTGCAACCACAGCAGGAACTGCAACAGGCTGGGGCGCTACTGGCTCCTGACCGGCAGTAACATTACTCATCGGCCCCTGGCCCTGCAGGTTTGCCGTGACCTTTGCTTTGGTCTTTTGTTTCTTGGTTTTACCATCCAATTGAGTGGTACTAACCTTGATTGAAGGGCTACACAAGTCCCCGGGTGGTATGTTCTCTTTGTTCTCCTCGTCCAGGTTGACACCGTGTGCACACAGCACTGAGTCAAACACTACCAGCAAACACGTTGCGTGGCGACAGAGAAGGCTGGCAAGCACCGAGTGCTGCACTGATGGTACTAGCAGGTGAAAAGCGCACGGGCCGTGCCCTAGGCACAGGATAAAAGCTCCGCTACCAAACTGTAGTGGCACACAAGGTACCACTAATGAGACTGGGACTCGGGCCTACAAGCTACCGCCTATATAGGTTGCCCGACGTACCGAGACACGGACCGTCACAAGTGACAGACACGATGTCCGGATCAGAGTCCCCGCATACACGATACACGTCGTTCTACATAGCATTACAGACATTACCACGTCGTTCTGGCTGGTACTGGCAGCCTACGCCGTGACAAATCTGCTCTGCATGGTGTTCTGCGACCCGTGCCTGGTCCACCATGTCTACGTCGTCTGTTTCGCGCAGCGAAGACTTCCTGCCTACGGTAGCTTTGGTGCATTCGCCGAAGACGTGCCGCGCACAACGTTGTAGCCTAGAAGACAGTCCGGCTCATAACCTTTCAACAATAGACGGGTAATAGCGGAACTGGACAATAGAAGCAGGTTACAAGTAGAATCACAAGGCAACAGGCTGTCTGCTGCAGGTTGTGCTGTACAGGGCAGCTGGTGCCCAGAATGCATACCCAGGCACTGAGAGCGCCTCTTACTAATGCCAAATTGCACGAATAGTAGCCGGAATATCTATGGCGAACCTGCAATCTATTGCAGTTGGGCTTTATCTCACTCCGTAGCGCTCTAGCACGGACAGCAAGCGTGCAAGTCGAAAGTTGCAATCAAGTACTGCAACTATGGTGGCCAGCACGGCCTGCAAGCGTCGTTGGGTGCGTCAAAGGCGTCTCCGAGGGTTCACCGGGACGACCCACTGGCTTCAAGGCCCTTGCATGCGGCGTACGGGCATGCCAAGCGGCGCCTGCAGTACCAGTCCGGGACCTTTCAACCCACTTGACTCAGACAAGCTTGCAGGGTCCCAGGATGCGCTCACAAACGCTCATTCAGCCTGCGTTTCTGTTCCTGGTGACCTGAGGCCACAGCGTGCAGGATCACGCTGTGTCAGCTTGGCGCTAGCTGGAGTGACCCCTTGCAACACGGGGGAAGGCCGGTAACGCGTTTATGCAGGTCACATCTCGCGTTTGCGGAGCATGTTGACCCTGCTGCACGCGGCCCAGTACCAGTACTGCCCCAGTGGCTCCTTGCAGCGCTCTGCCGAACCTTAATCACGCCAGGATTTTATGTTTATCTTTTGATGAATGCATAGAGTGAGCTGCAAGCAGCAAAGCTGCTGATGCTCAGGGTACCACAGAGTCATGCATCCATCACCCAAAGTGGCAACAGTCTGTGCCCTTGAGCCCGTCTGAGAGTGCAGATGAATGGCTTTAGCGGTTTAATATACATTTTCAGGCTTAGCGGGCGCGTCTGAGCGCTGTACACGCTGCTGTCAAAACGTCGCAGCATGGAATCCTAAGGGCGCGTTTCTATTGGGCTGTAATGCTGGCCTATAATGCGTTTACAGCCTGTTTACAGCTTGTCACGTTTCTACGAGCCTGTAATGTGGCCTGTAACTGGTTACAGGCCTGTATATTTCTACCACCACCTCAGTAGTGATTCGGCCTGTAACAGGCTGTAACCACAGCGGTGCACTTGTTTTGCTGCTGCGACTGCTTGAGCGGTTGTTTGTGTTGTTCAAATTAATATCCCAGCCATGCACGGCGCTGGTTCGGCCCTGGAGGGTGCAGGAGGGGGCATGTGGGTTCCCTCCATCTGTGAACCCCAGCAGGCACAGCGGTCCAGCCGCTCGCACCGTTGTAGAGCCTTATCCCAAGCTCTGACTCGAATCTTGACTGTCCTGGACGCAACAGGTGCCAGACAACAAATCCGAATGCACAGCAATATTATTTATTAATAAACTAATATTTAGGGTCTATACATTGATACAACTTTCAGTGACGTAACAGATTGGGTGCCTGGCCGAATTGTGTGACTGCCAGTGAAAATGTGTAGTGTATGCAAGTGCAGTAGCAGACTGGCATGTAATGTAATATGCATGCATCGAGAGTGTGCACACAAGTAAGCTGGCTTTGGTATAACTGTCAAATTTACAGCCACATTTTGCAGGTGGCATCTGTCCGGTGATCGGGCTTGGTCCTCGTAGGCTACTGATACTGAGAGGTCGATGCACATACTGGCCTTGCATTGCCGCAACTTGCTGCTAATGACCAGGGAATTCGTTGTTTCGCCCAACTGCCACTGCCAGGACAGTCCTCGGCTTGCAGGCCTGCATGTCGCCTGGGCCGAGTACTTGCAGAGACTGCATTGATGCTGCAATATGTTACATTGTGCTGCTGTACAATCGCTACAAGTAGGGAGAACAACGAGAACACCGCTCAACGGTGTGCGCGTTGCATATATACTCTGAACTGCTCACTGATCGTTGCAACTGGCCGAAGCTGACTCAACTATCGGCCTTAGCTGACACATTATAAACATAATCGTAGCACTCGAGCATTTGATTGACAACATATGACGTAGATGAAGTATATCTTAGCCCTTGCTGCCAAAGTTGCACCAAAGAAGTACATGCTACACAGCAACGGTCGCACTTGCAGTACGATTGTACCAGATGACACATAAATCGGTCGACCACGCAATCGGTCGCGTCAGCTGACGTAACAGATTGGGTGCCTGGCCAAATTGTGTGACTGCCAGTGAAAATGTGTAGTGTATGCAAGTGCAGTAGCAGACTGGCATGTAACATGCATGCATCGAGAGTGTGCACACAAGTAAGCTGGCTTTGGTATAACTGTCAAATTTACAGCCACACCCCCCCTCAATGCAGAATGGTGACAACGACAACATTTGCAATTGACAAACGGCTGTTGGCATGTGAGCTTCATACACTGTATGTTGTGCTCCTAGTTATGCAGCAAAATAGGCTATATATGCAACAAGTGTTAAAACAATACTACTTGATGCTTCTCCTGTAAGATTGAGCAGTCTAAAAACCCTGGTCATATGTGATCGCATGTATCAGATGACATGCTCCGTAACTCTTACTGCGATGCAACAACACAAGGCCTCTTCCACAGAAAGCGTATTGCTACCCCCCCCCCCCCCCCCAAACACACAATGGGGGTTGTGGAATGTCAACCAACACAATGCTAGCCGACTTAGCTGACTGGCAGGTAGCCACATTAATGTAGCAGGCAGGTTGTGACAATAGTTGCTGTACGGCTGGTACACCAGCTGGATGCAGCCATGCAAACAGAAGCAAAGAGTGCCATCAAGACGTTTCATGGCATGCCAGGGAAGCTAGTTCAGACTGACATATGATGGTGGCCATAAACCATTTTATCACATTGAAACAGAAACAATGCTGGTATTACCTTGCCCTAGGGTGCTTGTGACCCATGCTAAGTGACAAGGGCTTAACCCATGCTACTGCTGCGGGGCGGGAGTTATTACACCGCTGACCCCCTGGGGCGGGAATTGCATGACCGCTGACCCCCTGGCTACTTGCTGCATGCTGCTACTATTTCTATGGCCCCAAAATGCACCATCCGTACTAGGCTCCTATCGGCTGGCATCTAGAGACGTCTGTATTTGAAACACTCGTGATCAAGCTGCAGAACCAGACAGACAGCTGCGTGTATACGTGTTGCAGCCGGACTGGGAACAGGCAATGAACACACTTCAACTGCTAGGCTATGTACTGCTGGTGCATGCTACTGCTTGTCAAACCAAACCCACGGGTAGCTGTGCCAACCATGAACGGCTGCCTCGAGACCTCTTCAATCCATCACAAACGTTCTTCAGCCCTTGTCTCACCAAGTTGAACAGTGCCGCAAAAGACCTGGTAATGGCCAGCTCAACCTCCGCCCATGGCAGTTGGTCACTTCGCCATCAGGGCTGCCCACTACTGCCTTGCTGCCGGTTTGTTGGAACTGGACATCCTACAGGTGGGTTCTCGTTGTTGCAGGTGGCATCTGTCCGGTGATCGGGCTTGGTCCTCGTAGGCTACTGATACTGAGAGGTTGATGCACATACTGGCCTTGCATTGCCGCAACTTGCTGCTAATGACCAGGGAACTCGTTGTTTCGCCCAACTGCCACTGCCAGGACAGTCCTCGGCTTGCAGGCCTGCATGTCGCCTGGGCCGAGTTTCACCAGCCAGCACAATCCCGCCTCAAGTTCAAATGTCAGCTCTTCCAATAACCGCAAGCAGATCGTCTTGCCAAAAATTTCCGCACAAGGCGGTCCAGCCCATCTGAGAGTTGCCTGTTGGAGGGTTTTCGCTGCATCTATTTGCTGCCTGCATCACTGGCAGGGGGTCAGGCAACACCACCTTGGTCCTGACATGGTATTTGACAAGTAAGTCATTTGACCGGCTGATCATTTACAGCACTACAGCCCAGAAAGATCCAGAAGTTAAGACCTTCATCAAGCACTGGCACAACTCCAAGTCAGTAGAGGTGATACTCCACATTAGCTATAGGCCAGAGGTGCTAGAGGCTGAGCCTCAACACATAGCTACTTACAGAGAAGTTTTGCAATACAGTATAGTCTACAAGAAATTTGCACGGGCCACAATTGTTGGGCTTGTCATGTTAGAGCAGCATGACTCTCAGCCACCTCGCACAGATTACAAGCACGGAGTTCCATGTTTCTCCCTATGGTTTGATGACATGGTTGGCTCTCTCATAGTTAATCAGAACATATCGGGCCTCCTAGGAGTTGGAAACCGCTTGTTGATATCTCATCGTCGTTACAGCTGCAGTGTTGTTGCGTGCAAACAAACCCTTCACCAATTCTCTGCCAAAAGTAATCAGAAACATTATCAGACTCTGGATGTTAGCAGGAACCCAGTGCGACAAGACCATGGCCATGCACGGAATAGCACGCGACGTCTCGGGTCGTATCCTACCCGAGCAGCTCGTTGCAGCATGGAAGCTTGCGGCGGAAAAGCCGCACAACTTTCTGGATTTTGACTACCAAACGGGAGCTATACATTTCAACATTTGGCTGACAACGTCAGCAGGGTACACTGTGTACAAAATGCACCGGCCACTGTATACCCTGGACTGAAGTGTTGGTACTTGCAGCCTCAGTGCACGCTCGACTAAACTTCACAGAAAGCCACCGTGTGTGCTTTCCTGACCAGCTAGCACGTGTTACCGCCTTCGACGGCGGGTCACATGTGGTAAGTGGCCGGCGAAGTGTCCCAGAATGTGATGCCCGCAGTGCACGTCCGATGCACGTGCACACGTGCTTATAGCAACTGTTTACTGATTCCAATGCAGCTTGCATTTCACAGAGGCTGTGAACTCCCCATAGTGGCAGCGCATTTTTGCCGGCCCGAAATTCAAGATTACAAGCCCGCAATGCACGTCATATGCACGCGCAAACATGCTCAATGCGATAGTTTTGTGATCAAAGTACGACATTGATCGCATCGAGGCCGTGAAAGCGCCCCAACCGTTAGCGCCCTTTCCGCCGGCCCGAAGAATCGCCATAGTCTCAACTTGCAACCAGCAAGACACTGCCGGCGCTGTGGCACCACATTGGGTAGGCTCCTTAACAGCCGTTACGAAGGATTGCACAACCTTTCCAATGAGGAAAGCTGCCCGCGACAGTTGATTGAAGCGTGGTCTGGAAACGCTCCCCCACCATAGCAGAAGTAAAAATAGCGCATTAGCAGGATGCACATGTGTTGTACAACACACGATGCACTTCAATGAATCAAGCTATATAGTACAGTGCTGCCTCATGTTAGAGATGCAGCTTGTGCTAGTGCACACCATGCTGATTGCAGCAAGCCTGCCAGTGTAACAGTGCGACAACAAGCATGCCAATGCAACATCGGTTCCAGCAAAACACTGCAATTTGCACTGGGGACAGACCCTGGTTATACAGCAGAACTAATCAGTGATAGCACTTGCTCGTCACTATTTGCAACAAAGGTGAGAACTACTGTGCAACAGCAGAGACGATGACCCAGAACATTCAAGCCACACAAAGCTGAAGCTGCAGCGCCTGCACATGCAAGTCTCAGAGGGCATACATGCACGATCATGCTGCCCGAGTGAGCAGAACTTTTTCAACACCCTGCATTTGCCATCATGAACAAGAAAGACAGGATTGCAGAAGGTAATAACTTTGGCTGAGAAGGTACTCTTGCACATGCTGCACGCGTAGGTGCTGTATCAGCAGGTATGCTGCCAAGGTCTGTACAGCTGACAATTGACTGTTCTGATGATATCACTAAATGCATTCTGCTATAAGGGCTCAGTTTTGACAATTCACCAGAGGGCATGAGCCTGATTTGCATGGCAGTAACCCACTGTGAAGAAAGCCTTTGTGCAGAAGTTGAGCTGATAGCACATACCACAATTGATACCTGAAAACACACCGTTGAAATGCAAGGTGACTAGCGCCAGGGAGTAAGGTGAATGGAGCCCATGCTGTGCAACTCACCAACCATACTTCAAACTAGAGTCTGTGCAGCAGCTGGCAGGTTATCAACACATGATGTGAAAGCGAGTAAGATGGAACATGCGGCCTGCTGCTGAGCAGCACACCTGCTTCAAACAGAAGTGTACACCAAGTGTGTAGTGCTGCAATGCAGGAACAGGCTGGAACAGGCCAATACTGTGAGCTACTATGAGTCTACTGTCTGCAGGACCTGCAACAAGCCCCCCCCCCCCCCCCCGCGGGCTCGGCCGGGTAAACACTACTAGCCCAGCCAAGAACCTAGTGCACCAAGTGCCTGCGACGTGTTGGCTTCTATGGCCATCCGTCTCCCCTGCTGAAAACGCCATGCATATCATGCTCATGATGTGAGGCCAACAGTATACATCAATATATAAGCAGCCAATACCCACAGCAAACACGGAAGATAAAGCCAATCACCCACAGGGCGCCAATCAAACATTCTTCATTGCAAGACAATAGCATACCAACTACTGTGGAAGAGACCCGTCAAACAAAGAATCAATGCTGGCTGCGGCCAAGATTATGCTTTGCCCCCCACTACACGTGCTGTACTCGTTCACAGGCCATGCCAATTGCGTCTATGATGTTCATGCACAACAGTCTAGACCAGCCGTCATCTCGCATCAACCAGCTGTTGCTGTTTATGCCTGTTGGCACAATGTAAGCACGTCACGCACAGCCAAAAATGCACCTGTGCGTACTGCTGTTGTGCTGCAGCTTTGCTTCTGCCCGCAACTCCCTAAAGCCAACCGCAGCTGGATCAACGTGACACTCGCCTGCTTGTCCGATCTTGCTGGCAGGCACATTCACTCCTGCTTGACAGCCCTGTCAGCAGGAAACAGCGCCTCGCACTGAGCACTGCTGTTGCCCTTCCCACTCCCTAGCACGCTGGGCTTGAGGACCCATGATTGTGTACACCAGCTCTGGGCACCACAGCATGTGGCCTTCAGCCCAACAGAAGGACATAGGATGAGATCCCAATCAGTCCCTGTCCTCCTGCCTGAGTCGTTTGCTGCGAAGGCGATCCGGTGAAAACAATGCCAGGTGTACAGCACACTGAATGTCTTCCGGGGTCACGGAGTTGTCCTCGATACTGACCTGCAAGCGATCACAACACACATGTTGAAGTCACCTACGCAACCGCCAGCATGCCGTTGTTTACTTATCATGTCACAGCATGCAGCCGCCAGACTCACATGACAACCGCCAAATATTGGTGGGGGTGTGTGGGAGAGGGTAGATACCATGTCAAGAAGTGCTGCAGTGTAGAGAGCAATGAAGCATGCATGATGCAAGCAACACAGACTTGCACACTGGTGCCAGAGCAGACAAACCGGCATGCCGTGTCACTGCAGGACCTGCATCTCATATGCGCTGCGCAAGCATCACTTCCCCGCCCAACTGCACTT
>NSMO01014968.1:0-10425 GCA_002588565.1 Coelastrella sp. UTEX B 3026 | reverse complement strand
GTCAGCACAGTGTTGCCTGGCGCTTAGCTGTGTTGCATTGGCCAGTCGGCTGGTGGCCATAGTGGTGCACCATGTGTGTGGCACTCAGCGGCTGTAGCCAGCCAAGCAGGACTGATTGTTTGCCACCACCAGCAAGATGCGTATACCCAGCTCACCTGTCCGTGTCTGTCTATGGGCATGATTTCTTTGCAAATTTTGCCTGTGTTGTGGAGCTCCAGATCGCAGTCAAGCCAACACCAGTTTGTGAATGGAGGCTCTTGTAGAGCTTTCCACTTGCAGCAGCAACAGTTGTACTGCAGCTCAGCACTGTCCGGGCTCTTATGGGGAACTGCCTTAAAATATTCTGCTCCATAGAACATCTGTTATTGGCTAGTGCTATCGTGGCATTCTTTGCCAGAGATCTTTGCAAATGCTATGGTGGGGACATGAAGGCATATCTTCAATGCTGCAGCTTCACTTGGGTCAACAGTTGTTGTGAGTCAGTTGTTTTGCAGTACAAGGCTCATATTTGATTGGTCAGGTGGTAGCAGGCGCTGCTCCTGCTGAGGCCATACAGAAATTACAACGGCCATATGTTGCCCCGACTCACTTGAGGAGGGGCTATGTTGTATTGTAGGGTGAACTGCGGGAGCGTACGCATGAGAATCCCACACAATGAAACAATCGTATCGAATACCGTACTGCCACGAAAGGTCCGAAAATAAGTAAATTATTGGAGGCTCATTTTGAGCTTTTTGCATTATGCTTCTGGGCCTCTTCGAAGTGCCAGAATAATAGGTCCTGTCTGTTGTCACAGCAGTAGTTGGTGTGTACTGTGCTGCCCCAGGTAACTGTGCAACATGTCTGCGGCTTGATTGGTAGTATTCAAAGCCATATGAGCTCTACGCACGCGTACCAGGCCATTCACGGGCTCTTCTGGCAGTCAAGGACCGCTCGAAAATCAACAGGCTCTCATCGGCGATTCGAGCGTCCGAACCCACGGAAAAGTTTCAGCGGGACCTTTCGAGCTTTCAAGACGTTTGAAGATTTACTCGAATAAAATCCTTCGGACCTCTCGTGTCACTACGGTACGATGATATGCAATCGTTGTAGGGCATTCAACAGACATTTATGCAACATATGTATGACCTAATGTGTTTTTAAAACCATGTGTGTACACCTTGGCTGATGCCGGGCACGATCTGCGCATGGGGTCGGTTTCGTAATCGATTCATCATCGGTGACCCGAAGGACCAACAAAGCCTGGGTGCAACAGTGCTCTACGGCCACCAAAAAGCCAATAGCGCGCGACGCTTTCAATGTACAAGGCGTTATTTTGACAATATCTTGCAAATTACTGCAGCAACTCGCAGTGACAATTCGTAGGGCTGTAGGTTGTCCTGGGTTTACTCGCCATTTGTCGACTACACGTCCTTGCACCAGCTTCGCGACCGGTTGTAAACGCAATCAAGCAAGCTTTTGTGTCTAACACAACCTCGTTTACGTGCTTTAGGACAAGTGCATCATTCCGAAACGACACGTAGTAGAGCAGCTGAGCATTAATCAGCTCATCATCGAGCAGTTTTGGAGACACTCACGTGATAATGAGCTGCCGTAAGAGGAACAACGCCCCGGGCATGGCCCTGCCGGCCGCGCTTGTGCTGGCCATGGTCCTGATGTCGTCCGTGAGCTGCGCAACAGCGACGCACCACCCTGCAACAGGTGAGAGTGAATGCAGTCTTTATAGCGGTCCGCCCGTTGCGTTCTTTCTGATTCTCGAACGTGAAGCTGCTTTGGCCATCCATCACTATGTCGACACAGTGACGTACGCCGCTTCGGTGGACTGGGTTCGTGAGAGAACGGTTCATGCTGTCGCCAAGCACTCACAGCCTTGATCTAGCTACAATGCATGTGAAACGAGAAATCCATAGTCGCGGGTGGGTACACGTCCTTAGCTGGCCATTACTGGCTCAACTACACCACTACCTGCACACAGGCCGAATGCTGCAAGGCTTCTACAAGTCATCGCCTGTTATGGGTTCTCAGGTTGCGTTGCCATCATGCCAGTGGTCTGATACGCTGTACATGGTGTCAGGGCCCGCTAGGAGTGCTAGTTGCAAACCCCAGCGCAAATGGTGCTACGACATCAACCAATGGTCAGCTTTCTGACGTTCCGCTCTCTTGTGTTTCCAGGCTTTGGCGGTGCTCGGCACCTCTTGGCCATTGTTTGCCCGGATGGAAAGGTGGATGTCGGTGGAACCTGCCAGCTCTGCCCGGATGGCCAGGTGAAGGTACCTCAGGGCTACACCCCTACTGGTGTCTGCACGGTTGTAACAGCAACTGGACCGTGTCAACCTGGCCAGTACGCCAAGGCTGGCATCTGCACCAACTGCCCTGATGGACAAGTACCCAACACAGCTGGCTACGCCAGTTGCATCCAATGTGACACTGGGCTTGTGAAAGTTCCTCAGGGCTACACCCCTACTGGTGTCTGCACGGCTGTAACAGCAACTGGACCGTGTCAAGTTGGCCAGTACGCCAAGGCTGGCATCTGCACCAACTGCCCTGATGGACAAATTCCCAACAAAGATAACAGCTACGCCAGTTGCATTGCATGTGGACCCGGCCTGGTGAAAGTACCTCAGGGCTACACGGCTAATGGTATTTGCGTGGCTGCCGGCGCCCCTGGTGCATGTCTACAGGGCCAGTACGCCAAGGCTGGCATCTGCACCAACTGCCCTGATGGACAAGAACCAACATTGGATCGCACCAGTTGTAAGGTCTGTGATCCTGGCAAGGCAAAGTACCCTCAAGGCTACTCTTCCACCGGCAAGTGTTACTCGGCAGAGTGCGTTTGTCCCCCCCAAAAGGTGGCTCAGAATGGTCTTTGCGTTCTCTGCTTTGGCACGGGACAAGCACCCAATGCCGACCAGACTGCATGTGCGCCCTGTGTAGCACCCAAGG
Organism: Coelastrella sp. UTEX B 3026; assembly: GCA_002588565.1. Lineage (NCBI taxonomy): Eukaryota > Viridiplantae > Chlorophyta > Chlorophyceae > Sphaeropleales > Scenedesmaceae > Coelastrella > Coelastrella sp. UTEX B 3026. Next base: position 7,482 of record NSMO01014968.1, on the reverse strand, counting down.
GTATAATAGATGGTGTTTGCAAGGCAACTGACTGTCCTCCATGAACCCGCTGCTGGGTAATGTTCAAGCTGCTGCACAGCATGCAGCATGTTGGTTGGGTTCGGTGAGGCAAAGAGATTCTTGAGCATTGCAAGGCTGTTTCAATGGCACACAAGTATGTGGTAACAAGTGCCAGCATGTAAGAAGCGTCCTGGACACAAAGACTGCAGCAGTACTCAAAGGTGTGCAATGCATGCGTTGTAGGCAAATACCTGTCAGTTGCATGGAGCATGCTCTTGTGTGTTGCCCACATATTGTGTCTTGGTGCTACAAGCTGCTGGTTGTGCATACGTTGAGGTGTGCAGGCAAGCATATCCATGATTGAGGCATTGGCGATGCAGAGAGGCTGTAGTAGCCGCTATGGGTGGAAGAAAACATCCATGCACTACCTCACTCAATGCAGTAGAGTTTGATACTTGCCATGTTGAGCAGTGTCCAAGGTTTACAGTTGGCATTACTCGGAGTTGGAAGCTTGGTAGCACCTGGCTCTGTTGCACGAACAGTATGCTATGTGATTGTGGACAAAATGTCCTGCTTGTCGAGGCGTATGGCCAAGCGCCTGTTGAATGCCAATCAGCCACACAAGATTGGCCATGTGGTTTGCTGCTAGGCTGCATGATGGTGAACAGGTTCCAAGCAAGCAAGGCCTGTATGAGCTGTGTGTACCACTTTTTGCTGTATGTACCATTTTGGCAGTTATCTGATGCTGCAGGTCAAATTACCTTTGTGTTGTGTTGGGTCTGGGCTTGCTTGATCAGGTTTTGCAGAACTCATTGCACTAGCGTTGAGCGGATATTTGAGTTTCATCTGCATCCTGATGTAGCCACACAGGTTCAGCCATGCGTTGTTAGGATGCGAGTCTGTTGGTGGATTCTGTACACTGGGCCAACTTGATCAGAGATACTGCACTTTTGCACGGGCCCCACGTGACAGACAGACATTGCTAGTCAGTGCATGTGTGGGGTTCTACTGTAGTTTCGATGTCTGAAGTTCCGTGTGGTGCCAGTATCCATATTCTCTATGTAGCAGTCATAAGTTGTTTGTTTGCTGGTGCAATGGTTTCAACACTCCAGTTGGGTCTACTGCAGGTGGTTGCTTGTGAGGTTTTGGCTTCTTCTGTCGAGCATGTCTGAGCTAGCCACTGTCATGCGTGATAGGATGTGCTTTTGTGCTTGCTGTGTGCAGCACTCGTATCACCCTTTGAGCCTTGTCCGACTGATTGCATGTTCACCAGTTAAAGGCTGCACACTCAGCAGCACATGCACCTGAACTGTTTGAGCTAACCCTTGCACCAGCTGATATGCATTGTGACAGAGCCTGGTGCTGTGGAGTTAGTCGTACTTGTTGGCTGTCGTATCTGAGTATGGCCCACCCGGCCGGGCCCTTGCATGGCCGTTGTGTTCTGAGTGTGGCACAGATGTGCATGTCGCTATTGCCAGAAGTCACAATAACAGGTTGTGTTGCATGTATAAGCTGGGTGCCAGTGTAGTCTGGACTTAGGGTGTCTTGTGGCATTTGTGCAAGTATCTACACAGTTTGGTCTAAGGATAAGCTGCTTTTCCTGGCATGCTATGGTTGAGTATTTGGCACAGAAGTTCCTTGTACAGTTGTGTATTTTGCTGTACCGACCCTTTGAGCTGAGCTGGCCACTGTTGTGCATAAAATGTGCATGTGTGCTTGCTGCACTCATATCACCCTTTCAGCATGGCACATACATGCACATGGTACATTACATCACATTTTTGACATTACATTACATTTTTGATTTTGGCAATGCATCTTGGACTTGGCATTCTCAACAGGAGATCACATTACATTGCATTTTTGATTTTGGCAATGCATCTTGAACTTGGCATTCTCAACAGGAGATCACATTACATTGCCTTTTTGATTTGGCAATGCATCTTGAGCTTGGCATTCTCAACAGGAGAACATTACATTGCCTTTTTGATTTGGCAATGCATCTTGAACTTGGCATTCTCAACAAGAGAACATGGCACAGGAGCAATTTTTGACTTTTGATTTTTGTACCACTTGTTCCACATTACACATCCATCTATCCATCCATGTGTTTGAGCTATGCATGTGATACAAGCTGCTTTGCATACTTGGTGTCAACCACTACAAATGGCCCATGCAGCTGGGCCCTTGCATGGCAACAGAGTTTGTGCAGGTCATTCATAGTTTATTTGCTCTGGCTGTGTGTTTGGCACAACAGTGCCCTGCCTGGTTGTGTTTGAGCAACGCATGTGATACAAGCTGTTTTGCATACTTGGTGTCAACCACTACACATGGCCCATGTAGCCGGGCCTTTGCATGGCTGCTGCTCCCTTGTGTGAAGCTCGTGCATGGCGACAGTGCCCTGCCTGGTTATGTTTGCTGCTTCGGATTACCAGTGCTTTGGTTCTGTTTGATGTCTTGTCTGCATGGAATGTGGATGTGTGCTCGAGTGTTGAACAGTGCACAGCACAGTGAGATGCATACAAGGACATACCACGTGCTGTGGTCACACGTGTTTTCCACATGGCATCAATGGACACATGCTATGCGTGGAAAGCTGGAGTGCTTACCAGCTGTCCCTGTACCATTGTGCACCAAATTATTGGCATATGCAGCACGAAGTGCTGAGCCATTGCCATGCTACCGATTTTGACCACAGGCACATGCTGAAGGGTAACAAAGTTGATGGACTCTCTCACGGCACACGTGCTCGCGCTTTCCTGCATGCCTTCTTGTGAACACTGTCCCAGGCAACGCGCAGGCAGCCCCTGCTGCAGTACTTTGCCAGCTTGCAGGCACTGCACTGCTTGATGAAGCCAGACTTGATGCCACACACACAGCAATTGTCTTCTCCAGCCACAACAACATGCTCCAAGCATACTCACTGCCCACCTAGCTGCAGCCTGCTGCAGTGGCTCACTGCTGGTTGCAGCCAATGACCCCAGAAGTCTCAAGGCGCCAGCCTCCTGCACAGCATCTGCACTGCCACAAATGCACAGATAGCCCAAAGCCCGCGCTGCAGCTGTCTTGACGACAACATCACCCGCACGCAGCAGCTCGACCAGTGGCTTGGCTGCTGCTGTGCCTGCTACTGTGCTGCATGTAGACCCCACCAGTGCACCAACTGCCAGTGCAGTCGCTGCCTTGACCTCTGGGCGGCTGCTGCTGCTGCTGAGCACATGGGCTCCACACTGTTGAGCAGGCCATCTGGCAGCTTGGACAGAGCAGCAATTTGCCACAGTGCCCTTGCTGCTGCTGCTGCCTTGCACTGCTGTTAGCCAGCAGAAGCCTGGTCAGTGCAGGCGCAGCAGGCACAATGCCGCCTACAGCAGCACAGTGCGATGCCAGAGAAGCTTTAGCATGGCGTTCACAAGCCGCCTGATGTTGAGCTTGGCCACCATCTTTGCTGCAGTGCGTGCCCTGATGGGCACAGCTATTGCCTCCAGCAGCAAAGATGGGAATCGGAACTCCACTACCTTTCTCCACTCATTGCCACTGATCAGAATCAGCGCCGGTATTCACCGGCCAGCTCCACTGCCATGAGCATGCGTGCGTGTGCTGCCCCACGAAGGATCGTGCCGCCAGGGGTAGTGTCCACTGTGCCAGCGAGTGCCCGATGCCTGTCAGCAAAAACAGCAACTCGCACTGCAGTGAACCAGTGCCAGCGGATACCTGAAGTTGCTGTACATGCCTGCTTTCAACAGGAACAAAACTGCAGTAGCGGTGCAGAACCTGGATGCAGCATGGACCGGTTGGATTCAGACATACAATATCACATTCAACTCCACACAAGAGGCAGGTTTAAGAAGGTCCATATTCAACATCAATGTGCAGCGTGCGGATCAGCTGAGTCAGCTTGCTGGACCTGAAGTTGCGATAAGCACTTGGCTAGCCTGGAAGTTCCTGACAGACTGGGCAGGACCAATGCAGACCATGCAGTCGTATGGGAAGTCGTTGCTTTGACCTTGGATTGATTTGATTCTGGTTCATTACACAGGGAAGATTGAAGTTTTTGCTTGACGACTGCCAAACCTGTGCCCAGCAAGATATGCTCAAAAGTCAGCAAACAGAATTCCGGGATCAACAAATGACCAGCTCGTCACTTCAAAATCACATGCACAGCCCAACAACGCCACGCATAACTGGTCAACATCCTCAGTCCTTCTGCCTTGCCGTGTGTGTATTTGCGCATCTGTAACTGCAGTTTGGCATCAACAGATTCACAGCATTGACACCAGAGGAGTTCCTGGCTAGATACACTGGTGACGCCCAAGATGACCAAGGCATAACAGTCACGCCAGAAGACCCCGAACGCGTGAGCACCCCTGCATCAGACTACCTAGCAACATCAGCTACACTGAACACTACAGACACCAGCACAGACAACAGCACCAACACCACAGACACTGCCAACAGTACAGGGTCTGGGAATGGGACTAGTGGTGGGTCAGGTAGCGCACCAGGTGGTGGCAGTGGTTCAGTACTCTTCAGCATTGACAGCAGCGGCGGCCGTGGCGGCATCATGCTGCCAGGAGCTTCGCAGCAGGCCTCGCTTTACAGCGGCATCGTTGGAGCTAGGCGCCTGCAGCAGGAGCAGCAGCAGTGGCAGGACTATATGGAGCAGCAGGAACATCTGGAGTCGCTGAAAGAGTATTGGCAACAGTGGCGGGAAGGAGGGCCGCAGGAACAGCAGCCAAGGCAGAGCCTCTGGCAACATTTCCTTGCATTTCTGGGACTTGACGGCCTGGTCACACCCAGGCACAACATAAACACCAGCAGCAGCAGGAGCCGAAGATCAGCTGCCAGACCGCTGCCATTTGACTTCGCAGAAGCAAATGAAGCACAGCAGCACAGTGTTAGCAACAGTAGAAGGCGGCGGCTTCAGCAGGTAATCATGCCATCAGCGAACTCACCCTTCCAACCGCCCAGCTTCTGTTCACAGCAGGTCGCTTTCCCGTACCAGTTCATTCTCCCTTTCAAGTCAGTAGACTGGCTCAGGGGCCAGGTGGTGCGACCTGTTAGGCAGATGACCGGAAACTGCAGCAACAGCTTTGCGTACGTGGCTACAGCCCTAGCAGAGTCCACCATGCTCATACAAGGTTACAACGGGACAGCTAAGGACCTCTCAGAGGCCCAAATCATGGAGTGTTTCCCAGGGGGGAGCTGCAGTCGAGGAGGGTCTGTACATGTCGTGTTGAACTTCCTAGCGTGCAATGGGGTTGCAGCAGCAGGCCCTAGCCCTGGGGGCTCAACAGTAGGTACCTACCCCTCTGCTGCCGTAGATGCCGGCAAGCCCGGGCAGTGTGCTGTTGGAAAGTACTACCCGGTGAGGACGGGCGTCACAGGTTGGGCCTTCGTGCCTAATAACGAGTATGCGTTTGGTCAAGCCCTCAGTAAGACCCCCATCAAAGTGTCAGTAGATGCGTCTATGTTGCAGAGCTACAGGGCAGGTTACCTCGGCTGCAATGTGCTGTCTGGAGTCGCCAACCACGCTATGTTAGCTGTGGGGTATAACTACCAGGTTCGGGCTGGAGCACCCCCACCAGGCAGCAATGAGAGCTACACATTCTTTTCCGGGCCCTCCTATTGGATGCTCCAGAACAGTTGGGGTTTGTTAGGGAGCGTTGATGGGTATGTGTATGTGAGAAAGGGATGCGAAAGGGCAACCCCACTTGGCATGATGCTCAATCGTGGTGTTATGCCGCTTTGGAACCAGACTGAAAGCTTCTTGATTGGTCGATTGCAGTGTGCGAATGATACAGTCAGCAACCAAGGTTGCAGCCAGGATTTGTTGGTGCGGTTGGCTGGGTATTGTGCTGGTGTGGATGACTATCTTCCTTCTGGCATGACCAACAACTGCAGTTGTTCCTGTTTACCTGTTTAGCTTCAAGTTCTGCATACACAATTCATAACGCCGTCTGTATCATTGCAACGTACTGCATGAACATCTACATGCCCTTGTAGAGCATGCATCATGTCTGTTGCTGTTGAACGAACACTTGCAGCTGGAAAACGCTGCTGTAGATGTATTATTGTTGTCGTCTAGACCATATTTGCGCTTCTGTTGGAGTGTCATCACTGGCCTTTGAATAGGCTGTGCTGTCCTTTACTGTGGTCAGCACAGTGTTGCCTGGCGCTTTAGCTGTGTTGCATTGGCCAGTCGGCTGGTGGCCATAGTGGTGCACCATGTGTTGCGCTGCTGTCAACTGGTGGCCTTAGAGGTGCACCGTGTGTGGCGCTCAGCGGCTGTAGCCAGCCAAGCAGGACTGATTGTTTGCCACCAACAGCAGGATGCCGTATACCCAGCTCACCTGTCCGTGTCTGTCTATGGGAATAATGTCTGTGCAGATTTGGCCTGTGTTGGAGCTCCAGACCGCAGTCAAGCCAACACCAGTTTGTGAATGGAGGCTTTTGTAGAGCTTTCCACTTGCAGCAGCAACTGTTGTACTGCAGCTCAGCACTGTCCGGGCTCTTATCGGAAAGCCCAAAAAGCATTCTGTCTATACAGGTTGAAAAGGATAGTTTTAGGCCATCCTCAGTACACTGGTATCGTGCAGTCAGCAAGCGGTCATTTGGTGCTTGACGCGAGCTACTCTGTTGAGAGCTCCGCGGCATGAGGAAGAGCTCTGGCGCACTTGCATGGCAAAGGATAATGCCAGGAAACTATGCTGGGCCCACAGTGCGTCAAGTCTTCAATAGCAGTGGATACAGCCCTGAGGCTCAATGTGTTATGCGTTCCCTCGCTCAAGCATCTGCAGAAGCGTTGAGCCGTAGGATTCAATCATCATAGGATCTTCTATTGCCTTCGCAGATACGTTCTTGGGCCTTTGTACTGCTGTGGTGTACTGCAGCTGCAAACTGCTGAACCACGACTGCTCCGTGTGGCCACTGCAGCAGTGGCCACATGTAATTGATACAAGATGATAGTACATATCCGGTCATGACGCTCGGAGGTGTCCTGCATGAAGCAGGACAGCAGCAGAGGCCGCTGCAAGCGGCCATGAAGTTGCTGTTTTGAGCCTGGTTGCTATCAAGCAGCCATGTCTCTGGAGAGCAGCAAACATTATGACAACAAGCTGCACCCCAGGGACCTGGGTGACAAGTCTTCTGAGCGCATCAACAAATCGACACCCCATCAGGTGTGTGCTGGAACTGCCAGTTGCGGTTCAAGCACTTGTCAGTGCCAGGACATGTACCTTGCGATAGCAGGGTCTCTACAGCTGCACTTGCAACATGAGGGCAATCCTGATACTCTATGCCGAGCAGCCACAGCATGCAAGGCTGGCCCGTCACACCACCACAATCAATGATCCTGCAGGCTCCACAGCGAGAGCGTGTCAGCATTAGCACGCGCATCAGACGTCCGAGCAGTGCAGCACCACGCTCAGGCGGCAGAGGCAGCCCTGGCAAGCAGCGGGGATGGAAGGACTACATCGACCCGGC
>NSMO01014967.1:0-10438 GCA_002588565.1 Coelastrella sp. UTEX B 3026 | reverse complement strand
GCGACACCCATGCCATTGGTTGTTTTCACCAACCCATGGTGGTTTGGTTGTGCTCCTGCTGTGACAGGCCTGAAGCCGGTGGATCCGCTGCAGTACTGCAATGACATCATCCTGGCTACTGTGCCTGACGCCAAGCGTTGGGCACTGAAGGACATCAAGCAGGCGTTCATCCATGACAGGCCTCTCACACCTGATGAGTTCTCGGCTCTGCTGGCAAAGTACAAGCCGCCAGCACCAGTCACGCAACAGCCACGGCAGCAGGAAGAGCAGCTGGACGTCAGCAGGAGGAGATCCAAGGAGGAGTCCAGCAGGTGGGCTCACAATATGTCCTTTTTGGAGATCCTGCAAGGCAACTGTTCCTGGCTGATGGGGTTGAAACACATAGGCCATTTGTGATGGATTGGCTGCGGTTGTGGCTTTACATGAGGAACCGGGTGCAAGATGCATGTCTGCTGTTAGCGACCTCTTCAGCCATAGGCAGCCAAGTTTGGGAACATGGTTTTGACATGGCACCTGGTCGCTCAGGCTCTCACTGCTGCTGTTGCTGCTGTCATGTCATCCACAGGCGTCGTTCACGCTCTCGCTCCCCCGTGCGATCTCAGTCAGGCTCTCGCTCTCATTCACATGACAGGGCTGGCAGCAAACGGCAGCGCAAGGTGGGTTTCAACTTTCAGCATGGCCAGTATGCCTGTGTTTTGCTTCCTGATGTTCAGCAGATGCTTGCAATCATTGGTCACGGTGTTAACATGCTTTGTCAAGTTGTGACATTTCTTAGCTGCTTCGGCTGCAGTTCAGATTGTCAGGTGGCAGGCGCAGCTGCTTGTTGCTTGGGGAGCTTTGTGCTGGCTTTTGCATATTGTGTTGTATCTGCTGAACATAACATCACTGTATCTATGTACCGGAAAGGCATCTGTTAAAGCATGACGTGGGACCCAGTGCTCGCAGATACTGTATTGTAGCATGGTGTGCGAATGGTGATCACATATTGTAGTACAGTATGAGCTCAAGCCGAAGGGGTCCTGTACTTATCCTGGTAGATCTGCTGACCCATTGTGCGTGCTGTTGCTTGCAGGCTGAGCGTTCTCCACGGCGGCGCAGCAGAAGCAGGAGCCGCAGTCGCAGTCACAGCCGTGATCGCCGCAGCAAGCACCGCAGCAGCAGGAACAAGCGCGACAAGTCACCTGACAAGACTCGTGATGAACGTCATAAGGCAGCAGCTGCCAAAGACTCACAACAGCGTGAAGCAAGGGCTACTGAGAAGCGTAGTCCTAGCCCTGTGCAGGACGATGTCAGTGACAAGCAGAAAGCTGGAGGTGCAGAGCAAGGCAATGACAGGTGCAGTCTGGTGCTGGATAAATGTGTGGATGTCAGCAGTGCTGCAGAGAGGGATAGAAGTGCAAGATCCAGGCATCCGCTGATCGTGTTGTTTGTGTACCTGCACTATACGTCAGCTCAGTTGCCCAGGTGGCTGGTTCAGTGTGGCCTGCCAGGCCGCCGGATTGGTTCTCCTTGGTCTGTTGGGTTGTGTAACAGTGGGGTGGGGTGCGGGGGGCGGCGGGAAGGGAAGGGTGCCAACGGTGGGGCTGGCGAGGTTGCAGGTTTGCTTTCAGTCTCAGCATTCGCAAACTGAAGTACCTGGCACGTGGCTGCAGCAGGTAAGTGCCGCCGCGCCGCCGTACATCTCTTCAGGGCATGCAGCCTACCTCCCAATCAACAAAGTGAACATGGGCAGCAGCCTGCAGTTGTTCTGTGCAGTCTGTATCAGGCTGCTCGTCGTGGCGCAAGTCGACTCATGTATAGTCCGCAGCACACACCGTTGCATAGGCATACCACCCGACAGCAAGCGCTTCACGTCACATTGTACTGTTGGAGCAGTAGCCAGCACCAGCTGATACCCATTGTGCCGTGCGATTGCAGCCCTTCTTACTTGCATGTCATCTGTCCCTGCCATCTCATTGATCATTGCCATGTTCGCCTGCTATGGTGCTGAAACCCGTCTTTCAAAGCTCAGCAGTAACTGCATTGCTTGCACCTGCTGTGCATAACATATCACAATGCCTCGTATGCGGTCGCTTGTGTATGAATGTCCTCCACGCTGACACATGATGCTATGTAAAGCGACTTTCACAACAGATCAAGCCTATGCATACCTTGTGAAAGCAGAATAGGCGGAGTGGTATAGCAGATAGCTTTAAAAAGCAAGTCGCGTGTGTTGCCGGCACAACGCTAGCATGTGTCTGCACACAAGCAAAATACCATGCACAACGTGCAGTACGCAGTATCAACGCGGTTCAGGCAGCGCATACTTGTCTAGCTTTTTTTCGGTCCCAAGTGCTTGTCTCATCACTGTGGGTGGCACAACATTAACAGAGCAATGCAGAGGGTTGCAGAAACTCTGGCACCCAGTGGCCTCTTTGTGTGTATGCAATCGCCTCTTTGGTTTGTCAAAGGTGTTTCCATTGTGTGATTGTGCTTTTGATTGACACTGTTCGGTGGTACTTTCGCTGATTATATTTGTAGTCTGAGCGGTGATTATTTTCAGCAGGCTAAAAGTCACATTGTGCTTGTTGACGGTTGGTCAATCAGCATCAGATGGGTGTCTGGTTGTGCATTGACTGACAGGGTTGTGGCTTTTCCGCGTGACATAAACAAGGTTGACTATAAGACATCTGCATTGTAGTTGTGGCTTGGGCTTCATTGGCAGTTTTCAGCGCAGCATCATTCAATCCTAGTGTCAGCTGTGGTCGCTGTGTTGCTTCTGAGTTCTATATTCTGGCTCACAGTAGAGAACATGTTCTGCAGTGTTTGCAGTACCCTGGTCTAGATCCGTTTCTCATAGGTGCAATCCTTGAACAGCACTGGGTCGGTGATAGTATGGAAGGGAGCTGCTCGTGTGCAGTGAAGAGGAGGGCCTGATATAGTCATCAGGTGTAGTGCTCATAATGAGCAAAAATCCTGGCATTTTGGCAAACACTCGGTGTCTTCTTGGTTGGTGCATGGGGTGCATCAGGGCCATAGCAACTTCAATACATGGCATCACAGCTTATGCCAGCGCATCTATCCTGTTTGCATTGGCACAGTCTCTTTTACATGATCATCTCAAGACAATAGAGTTGCTTGATTGGCTTTATATTTGGCCTCGACTTGGCCCCAAACGAGCAGACTGCTCTCTGTATATGCTGAGTCTGCTGCAGCTTTGGGGGCAGACAGTGTTGTGTAGTCTAGCCGGACTGTTCGTTTCCGTGCTGTAGTGCATCGCCTGTAGCGGCCTCCCCTTGTTGCTCATCAGGCAGTTGATTTCAGTGCACAAACAGTCGGTGGGATCCGGCATGTGATGTCGGCCACTTTGGTAGAAGAGGGTGGCAGTAGTAGAGGCTATGATGCTTTGTGCTATTGGTCAGCGGTCTTGTTTTATTACACGATCAAAGCAGATCTGAGTAGGTGGTGGTGCTGATTGCAGTGTGGACTGGGAGCTTTGGGTTAATAGGAAGCAGTCCTCTGGTAAAAGTTATGTCATGGCTTGCATGCAGAGCAAGTCGGTGGGTGGGGTTATTGCTTAGAAGCATCTACTTCTGGTGTTTGTGCCACAGCGATGCTTCGCTGTAATCTTTTCCAGGGCAGCTGCAGAAGCTGTGTATCCAGCCACGCAGGCACTGCTTACATTGGTTCATGCTGTTGAGATAAAGCATTTGATATGTAACACCATGCTTTGCTGACATGTAACATCATGCTTTGCCCATGGTCACTATCTTGCATGGCTGGAGAGACAGAGATGTTTTCTGGTTCAAGCTGGTTCGAGCTGTGATCAAGCAGCACAGTAGACACAGCTAATGCAGCAGTCCCTCAGTGAGAGCCCCGTTTGAAGCAGCAGTCCCTTGGCAGTGGTCAGCTTGTGTGTGGCTCTGCCAGAATGCGGCTGTGGATGGGACCAGCAATCAGTGATCTGTGGCAGTGTTGTTGACAGCGTCTCCTCACACGCTCTTGTCAGCCAGTTGCACTGCAACAACACATACAGCGCCAGTTATGCTGCCAGGCAGATTCGGACTTATAAATACAGAGTGCCTTTGGGTTTGTCTTATATGCCTTGTCATGTATGGTGTCTTGTGCTGTCCCTGCTCTGCTATTCTTGCTTACAGGCCAGCCAACCTGGCAACCTCAGGCCCCTCCCAGGACCTCATAGCGCTGCTGGAGGATGTGGATCAGCCGCCACAGCAGCAGGCAGCAGCTGCAACTAGCGACACAGCGAAACCAGCACCGACATCGGAGGCTGTAACAAAGCAAGCAGAGGGGAGTCCCGCAGCAGTTGGTGAGGCTTCACCGAAGGTTGAGTCAGCTGCGGCAGGAACCACACCTGGGTCGCCCGCCGCAGCAGCTGCCATTGAGGAAGCAGCAATAGCAGAGAAGCCCGCTAAGCGCAGGCCTATCACCAGCCGTCTGGGCCCTCAGCCCAGGTCGCCTGTCCGGACACCCACACCTGAGCCAGAGCAGCTGCAGGAACCTAGTCAGCAGCAACAGCAGCAGCAGGATCACGCTCAGGGCAAGCCTGCTGCTGATGCAGTAGGTGAACGGGGCAGAAGCAGGTCTCGCAACCGCAGCAGCAGCCATAGAAGGAGCAGCAGCAGGTCTGTATCCAAGGACTCTGGCAGCTCCCAGCGACGGCAGCATAGCGGAAGTAAAAGCAGAAGTGTAAGCTCTGGGGACAGCAGGGGAAGGCAGCAGCCATCTGCTGGTGCAGCAGCAGCTTCGGATGAGGAGGAAAAGCTAGATTTTGGCGATTCCGATGCTGATGAGTATGCTGCTGCAACTGCTTCAAGGGGTGGCTCGGAGAGTTCTAGAGAGCACAGTTCAGACAGGGAGGTTCGGGGCAGCAGGCGGCGTAAGCATGGCAGCAGCAAGCGCAGTAAGCGGGAAAAGAAGGATCGAAAGGCCAAGAAAGATAAGAAGAAGCGGCATAGGTCGGATAGGCACAGAAGCAGGAGTGTCAGCAGGAGCAGAAGCAGAAGTAGGCAGGGTAAGATATGCGCTGTAATTGAACAGTCGCCCTGTGTCTGTGCTTGTCAGCTTGCCACGCAGTCAGTTCTCTTGGCAGTTGCTTTGCCAGTAAGGAGTCAGGTGCATTCACCTGATCGGAACTGCTCACGGCCATGGTGCTGCTGGTGCTCCTATGCGTGCACAGCCAGACTTCAGAGGTCACTGACATGATATGAGGACCATTGCAGCTGGAAGATTGCGTTGTTTAACGCATGCTGATGCTGCTATCCCATGTGTCATGTGCAGGTCGCCGTCGTGGGCGCTACAGCCGCAGCCGTAGCCTAAGCAGCAGAAGTCGCAGCAGGGATCGGAGCAGAAGCCCCACACCCAGCAGGAGCAGGAGCCGCTCACCTGAAGCACCACCAGCCAAGCGCACTCGCAGCAACACCAGGCCTGACAACAAACAGGAAAAGGTCCCCGAGAAGCAACCCGCTCAAAGAGAAAGCATTGCTAGCAGGCTGGGTGGTGAAGCTATCGTTGCTGCTGGTGGTGGTGGTGTTGCTGCAGCAACGCGTGCTAGTAGTGGCAGGATAGCGGATGCTGCAAAGCGCCCTGCGCCGGCTGGTGGTGCGGGCAGGCTGTTGGGTCGGGCGTTCCAGGCGTTGGGGGGCGCTGCAAGCGGTAGGTCGCAAATGGGTAGGGCAGGTAGTTCAGGCCAGAGCGAGGGCTCGAAACGCACAAGACGATGACACAGATACGATGATGAGGACGTCCGCTGTCTCTGAGGCCCAGCAGAAGAAGATGGCTGAAGATGCTGATGTGATGCTGATGTGAGGCTCACAGACACTTTAGAGACGCCTCTCGGGCCTGCCATTACCTCATTCGCGCTTTGCCGCGCAGCAGCGAGAAGAGGTCATGCCGGACCCAGTTAGTATGCTACAGTGCTGATCGCCAAGGCATGAAGAGTTTTCTAAGATTCCTCTGCCAAGAGGCCTTGACATGGTGTGTGTGTGTGCCGCCAATCAGGCTGGCGTTGTTGATGGAGGTGGCAAGTGTCTCGCAGACTTTGTCAACAACGTAACTCGTTGATCTGCATTACAATAGTGTTCTGAAGCACAAATGTATTTCAAGCCTTGCACAAGATAGAGCCAGTGGCCTTGTGCAGGGCGGGATAGAAGCGCGGTACAAAACAGGCTCATTGCCTGGTTACTCGTGGCTGTATTGCTATATCAACTTCCCTTAGCCCAAGACAATCTCAACAACCCTCGTGCGATGCAGGTTTACTTGCGCAAGGATAGCGCATACACAGCCAACACACCATAGCTGCATATCTGTCAACCCCTGTACCGTACAGTCCTAGACCGCTCGCCGACGACAGTGACGAACGCCGCTGGCTTGGCACATCATGTCCAGGCATGTCTCAGCCTGACGCGTGCGCTGTGTCAGATGACTCTTTCCAACAACGCAGACAACGCTAGCCACCCCAGGGCTACCGCTCCTCCTGCTTCTGCTTCTGCTTGGCTTTCTTCCAGTGTGTCCTGGGGTTCGTGGCATTGAACTCCAGAACCTCAGCTAAGCGTTGTTCATCAACATCAGCACTGCTGACACCTGCAACACGGTTTTGAACAGTACAGTGTAAGCATAGCGCTATGCTGCCTAGCAGGCATCTTAGCCTAAGATGTCAGTGACTGCTGCACCTGGCTACAGCAAGCTTTGGTGGACCCAGGCCTGCCTCCATTGACCATGAACTGGGCAACACGCTACTGTCCAGGCCTGAGCGATCTGCTTTTAGCATGAGCTAGCCGCTTATGCTTGTCAGCAGCCTGGGCCCAGTAGTACCGCGAGGATTTGTGTTTGTAGGCCTACGACTGTGGCATCATACAGAATCCCCTGTGTGTTGTGGCTAGCTGATGGCTCCTTACTTGGATCATACACCACAGGCAATTGCCTGCCCCATGTTGCCTGTCCCCCCTGCCAGCACACATCATGAGCCATCACGAACACACCACACTGCTGAGCACGATGCAGCATACGCGCAAACATCATATCAGCTTCATGGCAGGGCCTGAACGCTTCACAATCACCCCTGCATAACATCATCATTACAGCGCACCAGGCAATGAATAACTAGCATTCAAGCTTGCTTTGACCTACAACTTGAGAAACTACTTGAAGCTTGCTGCACAAACCACAACTTTGAGAGCCCATTGGACAGCAGAAACAAACAGCCTGTTGCCATAATGCTGTCATGCAAGCAACAAGCTGTGCCACTGAAGCCACTGGTAGTACTAGACCAAGCGATACCTGTTGACAATGAACAGCACTGCACATTGTACTGCCCGGCCTTGATCGTCTTTGCCAGCTTGCTGCAACTGTGTGAGCTCATGCAAGTGTTTGATGGCTCTGTCAGACACTACACCGATGGGCTTCTTCCCAGTGCCGATGGGGAACAAGGCTGTGCGGGTGTAGGGCTCACTGTGATTCAGGTATACACCATTCTGCAGGGACAGCACAACAAAACAGATGACACCTCAACTGGAGTAGCTGCTAGTATAATCAGAAAGGGCGTAATAACCAGTGCAACGGTACTTATTGCAACTGCTGCAAACGCGAAGGCGTGTGATGTAGGGTCTAAATTCGCAGGTAATAGATTGCCAAGTAGACCTGCTGCCTGGCAGCCAGTGGCAGAGTACCAGACATAACGCAGAAACGTTGATTAGCCATTGAAGAATTGTTTCAAGTATAAATGTTTAAGGTTTCATATTAGTGGATGCTCCCACACCATGCAGTGCATGCAGCACAAGATGCGTCCTGCAATGGCACACTGCAACACAGCATCCATTTAGCGTTCGAAGGGTTCAGAGCACTCTAGGAGCAGAAGCATATATCGGGTGGCGGCCCCTTGCATGTAGACTGTGTAGTAATTTGCTTGGCATTTTATGTTGCATGAGCTCAACTTCACAGCATCCATTGTGTCTCAGTCACACTTCCAGGACTGCAATCCAAAAAACACCAATGATAGACTTGCTGCAAGGCCACACTCATGTTAGCAGCTCTTACTGCACAATACTGGCTTATTGTCAAATGCCCAACTACTGTCGCTCTGAAAGCTGCGCTACGCACACCCACCTTACCCCTCACTGCTGGCACCCGCCCCACCGGAAAATCTGCACATACAGCATTCTTCACTTCCAGCAACAACCGCCTGCCGTCCTCATAACACAACATAAAGTCAAACCGCCCTGTGCCCAGTGTCTGTTGCTTCAAAACACTAGTGTACCCTTGTAAGTGCTGGGGTAGTGGCAGGAGGTGCTGTTGTACTGCTGCGTCTGCAATCTTCTCTGCTAGATAGGGGTGTGCGCCCACAAGTGCTGACTGGCTGTCTTCTCGCGGGTCTTCAGCAAGCTGCAGGACAGCAGATGGGAGCAGGATAGGTATACAGACTTTCTCCTGCTGTATCAGTACTGCATCAGAAAGTAATTACTCTATATAGGCACCCACTGGAGCTGATTTGCTGTTGTTCTGCCAACTGTGGTGCAGTGCAGGCAGTAGACAGGGCTAAGTCAATCATACACATTGTATCCTTGCTGCTTTAGCAGCGGCATGCTCAATACAAGGGCGTGCACCTGCTAAAACTGATAAAGCATCTACCCCAGGATCTTCTGCAACCTGTGGTGTGTTGGAGTCAGCAGGCTAAGACCCAATACACATGGATCTTGCAGTGCTGTGTTAACAACCAACCCCTTTTACATAGACTAGCCAAGAATGACGCTCCTGAGGTTTTCAAAGATAGAACCAACGCCAGCTTGCAAACACCTCACACACCTGAATCGCATGTGTAGTCTTAATGGCTTGCTGTTTGTCAGTTCTGGGTGCATTCTCCGTCATATGGACCCGACACCCAGGTACAATCATGCCAGCACAATCCAGCGAAGGACAGTGAGCCAACACGAGTGAGCCATCAGGTAGCTTCACGTCAGCAACATAAGGGGTTTTGACGGTTGCTGAGGGGCGCTTGATCAACTGCAGGCAGCAGTAACAGGAGCAGCAGCTTGTTACTGCTGTTACGAGTCAGCAAGAACTGTAACAAGAATTGTTGCAAGGTAGCAATTAGGTGTTGCAGTGGCTACTAGTACGACTCACAGACACAACACGCCAAGCAGACCTTTTGACATTGAGAGCTTTTGTTACCGAAGCTTTGTATGAACAGTGATAGGGTGTCCATCAACCAGGCTTGACCAGAAGAGTGTTTCTGTACTGCTGCTGAGGGACTCTTGGGCTGCATGACATGGCGACAATTAATCAGGCTGTCAAGAAAGCAACTCTGGTGCCTACATATGGCACCAGCTTGAGTGGTGAAAGCCAGCAGTCGGCGCCTGGGCTTTCACTTAGAAGCCAAGATCGATGACCGCTACATCAGCACACGCGGTAGCCCTGAAGTCGTACATGCATCCAACGCACGCCAACAGGAAACCCACCTCGCCAACTACAACCTGCCCCAAATCAACAAGCAGTGGGGTTGCTGCTGCCATAGCAGCAGCAGCTGCAGCTGCCGGTTGCGTTACAGCAGCGGCCACCTGACCATCTGACGGGGTAGCTGCACCCGCAGCGCGTGTTTGAGTTGATCTGCGTCGTCGTTTACTTGCTGCTGGGCTTACTGGCTGGTCTACTTTCAGGTTTGCTGGAGGTGTAGCTGCAGCTGAGCTGGTTGCTATTGCTGCAGATGATGGCCCGTCAGCACCAGACTTGGTGCTGCCTTTGCTATGGGTTGCTGGCTCTGCTGCAGTGGTCTGATTGCGTCTTCTGCGGGACCTCACAAGCGAGAGTTCGTTGTCTAAGGCTGCAACAGCTACAGCAGGCTCCTGGCTATTTGCTGCTGCTCCTGCAGAATGTCTGGATGTCTTGCGCATGCCCGCGGCACCTGCTGTTGTGGCTGCTGCAACAGTAGGCATAGCTGCAGCCAGTAGAGCGCCTGTGCTTGCACCTGTATTGGCAGCTGCGGGGTTAAGTGGGCCTGCTGTCGTTGTCGGCCCAACATCATCATCCGATGCTGCAAGTTCCGGGACGCCTGCTGTTGGTGCTTTAGCAAGCTTGCTGCTGGCCCTTGTGCGCTGCATGCGGCCGTGACCGCTCCAAAGGCTTCTCGGGGCGATTAAAGTAGATAATGAGGTTGTCTTGATGTGTGTAATGCGCCACAGGGAGCAAGCCAGGCGGGTATGCATCACATGGTCAGCTGTAGCAAAGCTCAGACACAGGTATTACGCCCAATCGAAACTATACAGCACGGCCTTGACAGATTATGTGCTGCTAGCACTATAAAGCTGTAAGAGTTCACGTATGCTTTGTACCACACTTGACAGTTCTGCTTGCTTGCGGTTGCAACTTGTGGGGTGTGTGGTGTCTGCTGTAAGAGGTGTGAGGTGGACTATATGCGCTAACGAACGTGTAGAACGGCGCAGATAACCCA
>NSMO01014966.1:0-10437 GCA_002588565.1 Coelastrella sp. UTEX B 3026 | reverse complement strand
TTCGACTCCCTTGGCCCATAAACATACGCCTTGGACTCTCTAAAGTCCTTGCGCGTAGTCCTATTCCTATTCCTATTAGCTGTGACAGGTCGCTGTCGTACGGACTGATGATAACAGAGTGTAACATACGCCAGCTGCCATGTGCAGCTGCCACAAGCTGTGAAGCTGTCTGTTTTGCCTTGAGTTGTTTGGTTTGGTGTCAGTACTTCATGGGTTCTTTATGGTGACCTCACAGACCGACAACACGACTGTCAATGGTTAACATCAGCGCGTAGCGCCCTGGAGCATCAGCGCTGGAATCCTCCAGGCACCTCTGCACCAGGCGCCCTCTTGAACACCAGGCCCTCTTGAACATGAACGGGCGTCATAGCAAGGCACACTTCAAACCAAAGTCACCTTGCTGAACGGCCACAAATCCTGACACAAACTCACAGTGACAGTCAGCACAACAAAAAACTTGCACAATACACAATTAACCTTCATGCAATCAAAATTAATAGGCAAAAATACTTGCAATCCAAAGGCCTGGATGCAAATTGATCGCGTTATATGACTTCAGTGTCCTCACCGGACAGTGTATCCTGTTGGTGTCATCTCAATCAGCTTCATATCAATCGGGGCCGCAGATTCTCTCC
Organism: Coelastrella sp. UTEX B 3026; assembly: GCA_002588565.1. Taxonomy (NCBI): domain Eukaryota; kingdom Viridiplantae; phylum Chlorophyta; class Chlorophyceae; order Sphaeropleales; family Scenedesmaceae; genus Coelastrella; species Coelastrella sp. UTEX B 3026. The sequence goes on along the minus strand of NSMO01014966.1, from coordinate 9,802 downwards.
CCATGAATGGATTTGAGCCGTGGTGCAGCACCGTGTCGTGACTGACATCGTTGAACGCGTTCTCTTTGACTGCGAGCCAGCAGGCGGGAATGTCCCTGCGCGGGGTCAGCAGCGGTGCGCAACTTTTGTCAGTACTGGTGTACCTGTACCTGGAATTTGATCCACAGCTGTGTGACGCAATCACCCCCCCCCCCCCCCGGGTCTCCATGGGCGACAGTGTGCCAGCTCACTGTTTTGCGGCACCATCAATGGCCTCGGCCAGCAAGCACACCGGCTGCAACGCCAGCACACTCTGCTACACCCCCTCCTACCCAAAACCCCTAACCCCACAGCTTTTTCTGCATGCAAGTACAGTATAGTACCGATTTACCGGGGTAGTATTTACCGTGAAACGCGATTCACCGTGACAATATGCGTGCAAAGGGTTCCTGGTAGGGCAAAAACATGCACAAATACCGTGAACGGGAACACCGTTACCGTGAACCTACAGGCCCGTGGCAGTACCTTCAAATTAAATAGGTACCGCTCAAACAGGCTAAACAGGGTGTTTTAGGGCTTTTGAGGCGTGGAAAAGTGCTTAAAGATGCCAATTACCTCTGCTGTTTGTGTTTGGGGCGCTGGGGTGCTTACTGGCGCACCCTGACCACCATTCAGCAGCTGTCAGCTGGGTGGCCGTGGTGCAGCATCTGCGCGGTGGAGGCGCGTAAACCGCCTATATGGCATCTTGAACATTTGTATCTGCATCTTGTTACAAAAAGACACTCATTGCGGCTGCAACGGTGCCGATCCGTGGCCTACATGGCTCAGGAAAAAGTAACAGTCTACTGATACACCGTTGGGAGCAGCAGCAGCCCGCAATTCACGCTAAACAGGTATACCGTGAAACGGTATTTACCGTGAGATTTTGTGTGCAGAAAGAGCCCCGGTAAATGGGTACTATACTGTAGCTCACAAGCATAGCTGCCATGCACTTATCCTGCTCATGCACTAGACTCTAGTGCTGAGCAGTTGGTCCATATGGTTCACTGCAGGCAGCCACTGCTCCCACAATCCTACACTTCTGTGCAGATGCAGTTACTGCCCCACTGCAACAGCAATATTGCGTCTGAAGCGACATGCTAAACTTGCTAAGAGGCAGGAAATGACCCAAGCAAGGGCCAATAGACAGGGGCAGACCCTTACCAAGTAGGTAGTACACATTCATACATCTCAAGTGTCTCGTGCTTGAAAGACTTTACCTGAAGTACCAAGCTCCATTGCTAGCTGCCTTGTAGCTCGGATCATCAAACTCCGGTGCTAGCCCAGGCCAGTTCTGAGGGTCAGAGGACTCAGCAGAGGCAGCGGGACTGGCATCAGGCCTTACCCACCTACAGGACGGCAGTGGTTGTTATTCCACATGTGCAATGACCCCCTTCTGCACCCAGGCACAGAGATCTGTGGTATGGATGCGCTTCAGCAGCTTCAGCAGGCCATGCTTCTGGGCCAAGGAAGCCTATAAGCTGCATGTGCTGGTATACAATGCAGGACAGAATCATGTGCAAAGGGCCCCCATTGCTGTATGCCGCATGATGTCCCTGTTGATTTGTATCGTCACAACCACGATCTTAAACCACAGCCATTGAAGTGGCAGGGGGAAGCACTTCAACACGACAACCAGCATGGAAGCAAATCCACCGCACCCGCAGAAACAGCCGTGCCGACGCTTATTCGCACCCTATTATCTGATTCAGGATGAACGCTCACAGTCCAGCAGATATTTCTATTGGACAGTACTGGCATGTGCGAATTTTCTCAAACACAACAGGACAGACTTTAGACTTGGGCAAGCTATGGACTTGAGTAGCCCCAGTCTTGCAATATGATAACAGAAATAACTTCGTAAGAACTTGTGAACATTGAAAGCGAGCATGAAGCAGAATACAAAAACATACACATGTTCTCAATTGTACTGTAAACCATACTGGCTACTCACAGCAGTCCCTCCTTCTCACAAGTTGGATAGCTCACAACACACGACCTCTTGCTGTTGATGGATTGCCCCTTTGGCAGTTGAGGGATGTCGGTGCATGTGCCAGAGCCGTCAAACTGCCAGCCATGGTAGTTACAATACAAGTTGCCTGTTTTGCTGTCGATGCGGCCTTCTGACAGCGGGGCTAGCCGGTGGGGGCATCGGTCTTGGAATGCCCTGTAAGGGAAACCAGATTGCAGCTTTCCATGCTCAATCAGTGCAGTACAACCGGGAATTATGTCACGCCAACAAAACACACCGGATCCATTGAACTGCCAGCCGTGGTTTCTGCTATACAGCTTGCCTGTTTTGCTGTCTGGCAAAGATCATGGAATGCCCAGTCGTGGCAGCTTTCTATGCTCATTTGGTGCACTACATCTAGAACGGCGTGTTACAAACACAATACAGCAGAAAACAGTTGCGTAGCCGAGTTGCCTACAACACAGGTTGCCTCAGGTTGCCTAATCTTATGTTTATGCGGCGTAATCTGTCTGCCCAGGGCCCAGCACGCCTTCAGCACAGTAGATGACTGCTTACAAGCACCTTTGTTGACAAGACTCATCAACACAAAGAGGTTACTGCTGCAGCCTGGGGCTGTGAACCAAAAAGGACCTTTCAACTAGCACTCGTACAACACCTACCTCCACTTGCTAGCTTTCTTATCATACCAAACTGCTAGATTCATGCCCAGCAGTTTTGCATGGCTGGGCACGTCTGGGTCCAAGTCTGTCAGCACAGCTAAGGGGTACCACGCCTTGAACCAGTCGAACTGCTTCTTAGGCTGCTGTTGTGGCTCTTCGACGGCTTCCAGTTGAGCATCGTCAGCGTTATTGGTCGGGAGCTTCGTAACTACAGCTGTACCTCTGTGGATGGCGTTGGTTTCTGTCTGTACAAGGGATTGCTGTGTTGCTGACAGTAATGGTCTTTTGGGCTTTTGTCTGAAGGATTGTGCGATGCTATGATGCTGATGCGAAGCCAGCCAACGGTGCCCCACTGGACCAGGACACCGGGTGTTATGGTGGGTGTGATATTGTCGCTGCATGGCTCAGAACGTTCAAGGGGGTTGCGCCTAGACTACTACAGAGCTGGCGATGTGTAAATGATGCAGGCCCGCTCTAACCGGCGCAGTAGGCCAACTTCAACCAACAACGATAAACCGTACGCGTAGGATTTCCTTGCGTCAGTCTCTGCAGAGCATAACCAGCTGCACTGCGTCAACTGCGACGCATTATTTAGCATTGAAGCGTACAACCAACAGCGAGTGATATCAAGCGTCACTCCTGGTTCAACGCCTGCCAGGACTAATAGTATGGACGAGCCAGGGTTTCGCAAACGTTTAAACCCAACTGCCACAACGGTTGAACCGCACTACCGTAGTGCAGTGAAGATGATTGGGTCTCAGGTGCTCGAGCCTAGCCTAGAGTCGGACTCCGCCCGCTTGTCTCCTCGACGACCTGGTGCTGGAGTAGGCACTCTGAGAGGGACCCAAAGCCCAGTCTCAAGGTCTCACCTCCATAACAGAAGTGGAATCTTCATAATACTTTGTAAACTAGCATGGATCAAAGGCAGAAGCATGCATGCTGCTGAACACAGTTGGCTGCCATGGAGTGCATGCAGTGCAGTTGGTATGTGGTTTGCTGTCCAACACTGTTGCTTGATTGCTGGGGTGCAGGGTGCTTAGCTTCTGTGTCAACTGACCTGGTGTGTTTGGCGGCATGATCACACTTGTAAATGTATGGGCAGCAGCCACCCCTGTGCCATGCAGGACCTGCAAGGGACCAGTCATAGTTGCACTGGCAGCAGCCTACACATCACCAGCACAGACGGCTTCCTGCTGCCTGCTGCCTGCCGTGCAAAACGGCATATGCATGCTGCGGTCTGCACGCAAATGGGCATGCATGCTGAGGCCTGCTTGAGTCGACAAATTGAGGGGGGCGCTTACACATTAATCTTTCGTGCCTTATGGGTGAATTCGGTTTGAATTGTTTTGAATGCTTGCTCTCTATGCATTTGTGACAAGTAGGCAGTAACAGGGGGGGGGGGGTACTTGGCACGCTAGAAAAAACACAGAACCCCGCTTTGAGTTCTGCAACCCTCCGTAGGACTCGCCTTCGACGTCGATCCCATTTGGAACAACTGCACTTCGGGTGCATCTTGGTGCATCTGACTCTGGTACACCCTCTGGCCTATCTCCTACGTAGGTCTCCTATGTATACATACAAACCTCAGAAACAGATCTGTTTCTATAAACAGAGCATCGATAGTCTGATATCAGATGCCATCAGCAGTGCCAGTTGTAATATGAATTTTAGCTCATGCAACAGACCATGGCCCAGTTGTACTATGCAATGTTGGCTTCGGCCTCGTAATGCGTTTGTATTTGCTCAGCAGCCTAGTAGGCATATTGTAAGGCATAGAGTACTCAGAAGTTTGGTGCCACAGTGTGTATGAACTGGCCAGGCCAGGTGCGCAAGTTAGTTCACAGCCTCCAGCAGGCTAAGTTGCTACCAAAGTAGTGCAGGTCGATAGTGCTTACTGCAAACTAAGCAGCAACATGGCCACTGTCATCTGCAGAGTCGCACTGCATGTTATGATTTGTCGGGGGTTGCTGCCTCGGTGGTTGACTGTGGTTGCCGTGGGACAGGATTGCACCCACTCAGTTAGCTATACCCCCACCTCCCTTATGAGCATTCAGAGCATTACCACCTTTTGTTGTATAGTTACTAGCTGCTCAGCAAGGTTCTGTCAAGGCTGTAAAGTTCAGCTGCTCAACCTGAGTTTCTTTCACGACTGTGTTGAGGGTTATTGGACCGTTTCTGAGCACACTTCACACATCAGCTGCGCAGGTACAGCTGTCAAATCATGCAACTTTGTTCCAAGTGTGTAATGCAGACATGCACATGTCTTAGATGTTTACAGACACTCTGTACTGCTGCAGGTTTGCACTTATTGTTGCGTCACAGTCAGCTGCACTGGTTACAGGTTTTGCCACAAACCAGCAGGAACAGACAGCAGTAGCATATACCTCCTCTCATTGCGACCATAGACATTATGTGGCCTTTGTTACATGTTAACCACTCTCGGCTTGTGCCACTGTATCTGATAGCAGTATTGCAGGCATGGTCTGCCACCCTCAACACCCAGAATGCCTGAGGCAACTCCTCTACCGTTACCTCCACAGACAGTACATGTCATAACATGTAGCATGCTATTGCAGAGTGCAGACTTACTGCTGCTGCAAACCACCTCCTCCATCACCAGTCCAGCAAACTCCATGTGATGACAGACATTACTCTCCCCTCGAAAAATATTATTGACCCAACCGATAATATCTAACTGTCAGCATTGACTCTCTCTACTATACATGCCTAGCAAAACTGCTTTCATTGTTCATAGCCGTATACTACAACACCTGCACCATTCGTGCAGCAAAGAGATGGAACCAGAACACAGCACACAGCGCAGACCATTCCGGCCACTAATGTGGCGTAATATACATCATTCTACCTCTCAACCATTGTAACCGCTGTTTTCAAAAAACTGTATGGCAACCTGGGGCCGCCAATCTCCCATTGTACCTTCAATGCTCCACACTCAGGTGCACGATGAAGCTACAAAAAGTATCTTGCCCAGCATATTGCTCGCCCGCAAAACTGCATGAAAATGCAATACAGTTTGCCACAGCAAAGCCACCTCTCACATGACACTGCCAGCTCTCAACCATTTTGACCACCATCAAACAACGCTTTTGTACACAACTTTTCTACACAACATCAGCTTCCAGAGTAACAACACAGCACAACTGTCTGCCAAACCTCAGGGCTTACACAAGATGACCTCTCAGCTTCCTCAGAATGGCCTCAGCTAGGCACCACCACCACCAATCTATTGTGCCAACTCCCTGATCACCAGCTCAGGCACAGGCGTCACAGGCAGGTTCAGATCCTTCTCGATGTCATCCAGCTCCAGCACAACTTCCTTCTCAAACCTCAGGGCCAGATGCTGGAAGATCTCCTGGTGGCTAACCAACTCCTCGACGGTGAATGCTGCAATGGCAATCATTGCCAGGCGGCCATTGTTCAGCTCCTTGGTCTGCATATCCTTCCACGCCTCTGGGTCGTCACGAGGGCCAAGGTTGAGGGGATCAAAGCTGCAGGTGCAGGAAAGCAGGCGAGGGAGACTTGACATTCCATGCCATACAACCATCCAGCTGTAAACAGCCACTGGTGTTTCTGCAGCTGACCAAGAGCTGTCTGTTCCAAGCAGAGCTACACTGTGTCCATATGGGTTGCATGTCTCTTGGCAAAGTGTCTGTTTTGCCAGCTGATAACATCTGCAGTGACGCTGGCTGTTTGGGACGCTTTGCAATTAGAAGCATGAAGGTGTGCAATCAACACTGCCACCGAGCATGCAACAATCACAGTGTTTGCAACTCACCCCAAGTCGCCCATGTTGTACTCTGAATCCTCCTTCAGGCTGTTGAATCCATTGCCAGTTGGTGTTGCCCAGCCCAGTCCCACACGGTAGCTCTCACAGAGACCAATGGCCAGCAGCAGAGGCTCCCAAAAGATTGCACCACGAGCCTCAACCTGCTGGAACTGGTAGATGGCGGGGCCGGTGATGTGGCCATCAGCATTCAGGAAGGCGGGGAAGTCCTCAAGCTGCTCTCCAACAATGAATCTGTGTCAACAGGAGGGGTGCAGAGATGCGCAGCGAGTTGGACACAGTCACAGATGTGTGCAGACTGGGTTGAGGACAAGGCGCATAGCCAAAGGCGTCAGCGAACGGCCCGAGCCAAATCATGACGCATAAGACTGCAAGACTACACCCACACCCGTATACTCGGGGCTGTCACTCAGGGCTGTCACATGGTTCCCTACACTGGTCAGTGCTGATGCAAGCAGGCAACTTTCTGAAAGGCAAGCTGCAGAGTGCAGATAACAGTCATGCGACTACCATGGTTCCAACAATGCACTCGTGTAACTCACCCTAGTGCAGCCAGCATGGCCACACGGCCATGAACAATCTCAGACTCCCTCCAGCGGCGTACATCACGGATCTTGGCGCCCTTGGACAGGTTGAGGGGGTCGAAGAATGGCTGGTTGAAGGGGGCACTGATGCCGGGTAGAGTCTTGATGTCTGTGATAGAGCAGTAGCAACAGCAGTAGCAGATGCAGGGGCATGGTCAGGTGGATTCCTGATGAACAGGTGCGTGAACAACGTCCGAGCTGCCCCAGAAGGGTGCTTTGTGTGCATCAGAAGGTATAAGGCGATACATGTTAGGAGGTGATGCTTCACGGTGCAGGCATCGAGAGGAACTACAACAGTGACTGCAAGTTGGTGTAACTGGCATACTGGAAACGAAGGCCGGCGCATTTGCAATCAGCTATCGCACACGCCAGACTGATGAACATGTACTATCAACTGCACGTGACCAGAGTGCGAATTGTAAGCAGGCGAGCACTTACATTCCTGGGCTTCGTCCAAGGGTCCTGCGCTTGCAATCTCTGGTGCAGCTGCCTTCAGTGCGACATTAGGGCGAGCAACAACCTGGCGCTGAGCGCCAGCAACCAGGACCTTGCGTGTGGTGTGAGCCAGGAGTGCCATAGTGAGTAGGGCTTTCTGCGAGTCTGCTGCGAGGAGCTGGAGAGGAATGAGAGCAATGGACTTGCAGATTACTGGGCAGCACAAGGTGACGGTCATGAAGCGCACAATCACTTTTATAGGCTTGTGAGTCAGGTTCGGGTGCTCGAGCCTTCTAGCGTTTCGATAGTAGGTCTCGTGATGGCCACAAACTTCCCAACTACCTCTCCCGCCAATATCCTACCTACAACTACAACGCCCGGCAATCACAATGCAAAACATCAGCAGTACTGTATCTTAGCTGAGCGAAATTTCTGGCAGCCCTTGGAGGCATCGCCTGCACAGTAGTGCGGCACGTGCGTGCTGCTGCGCACCGGGACGTATCACTTCAATTTGTTGGTCACTGCAACCATACAGCCTGCAACATCATGTACAAAGCGAATTGAATGTCGCGAACGGATTTGGCCTGCCAAATCAGCAGGTGCGATGACAGCAGGAATGTACGAGTTACAAACCAAGTTCACAAGGTAAGGTACAAGCAGGCGAGACCCCTGTCTGCTGCCGGCAAGCAAAAAGGCTCAGAATGCTACAGATCATCACGAATGCTGCAGCCGAGGCCCCTTTGACCTCTGCCACAGCAGAATGCATGCTCCAATTACCAAAACAACACCAAAGCTAAATGGGACGTACGTACGCAACTATACTTGCTGCTGTGACCTGCAACGTGTCATATTCCAGCAATACAAGTTGTGACTACCACTGGAAGCTCGACTAATGCCTAGTGCATGGTGCAGCAGAGCTCAGCTTGCCCCTGCCTGGACGTGCATTGCTCCTGTTTGCACTGCTGGATGTGCGCGCGCACACATGCCGAGCTCTGCCTACCGCAATACTTGAGCTGTGAAGCATAGCTCAATCAGTATAGGATGCCAAGCAAAGTGCAGCATACCAAATGCAATAAACTGTGGAGCCAAAACCCTTGCTGCTGAGTTCCCAACCTTCACAACCCTTGCTGTCAGATGCCCGGTAGATGGTTTGACATAGCATGCAGGCTGCTGTTTGTGCACTATGTTAGCTGCTGATGGTGCTATGGCTAGAACCATTTTGACATGGGATGCCATGCCATTGTTGTACACGTACACCACTGCGGCAGTCCGGACACCAGTCATATCGTATAGCATGAAGTGAAACAAGCATAACCAAGTAGAGTAACTCAAGCAACTGCATTTGCAGCAGTCGGTGCTCACTCGCATCTGCAACAACAGAGTAGCAGTCAATCATGCCAGTGAAGTACATCTCATATGCCCCTCGAACAGTTTTGGCGAGCAACAAAGCAAAGATCCTGACAGCAGACATCAAATTTAACCAGCCAATATTGGCTCTCTGACCCACTGATGCCAGTCCTAAATGCGAGCAGCAGCCAACAAACAACCATGCCATACAACTGAAAGTGACTGTGCCAGTGAGTTTTGCAATTGAGTGCAACTGAGTGACTGAGCCAATGCAAACAGGATAGATGCGCTGGCGAGAGCTGTCATGCCATGCATGAGCCATCGGATGTGACAGCCTTACACACAACTGATCCACTCAAACATGCTGCAGGGCCGGCCCCTAGTGGTGTCACACACAGCACCAGTTTTTGCAACGACAGTCTTACCACCCATTATCTCCACAGGCCCGCCATAATCCGAAGCACGTTCGAAACCCTTCTGCTGGCAGAAGTATTGTGCAGCTGGTTTTCCACAACTAGATCCGAAATTCAGGCACCAATCGAGGGGTAAGTGGTTGCCCCATTTGTCAACTGTCCATTCAGGTGCATCAAACCGTGAAAAACACTCGATCAGTGAGAATGTATCGCAGCTGCGGTAGTTCCTGTCACAGATAGCCCCAGTGCTAGCTACTATGGTGCGGCCACTGTCGACAGCAACTGGCCCATTCTCGTTTGAGGCCATTGTGTAACCCATGCTTTTGCAGTAGTAGTCAGCTGCTGGTTTGCCACAGTTTGTGTCGAACTCGCGGCAGTAGTCTAAGGGCAGGTTTCTGTAGGTAGGGTTCCTAATGACGATTGCGCTGCTAAGGCTTGACAGCAGCAGAACTTGCAGAAGTCCTAGCAGCAAAGTGCTGGACAGTGGATTCGTGCTGCTGCGCATCTGATCCTCGATCTTCCCAAAAACTGTGCCTGCAGCACAACAGAATAAAATAGCAATGTGGGTG
>NSMO01014965.1:0-10461 GCA_002588565.1 Coelastrella sp. UTEX B 3026 | reverse complement strand
AAGCCTGAATGCTTAATCGTTATCCCTGTGCCTGAACTGTGCCCATTTAGGGCCTGATTCCCCTGCTGCCTGTTACACTTTTGCGAATGGCGTTTTCTACCCGGTTGGCAGTTCACGTGTGACAATTTCTACCAATCATAAGGTCATTGCCAAGGATTTTATATGACAAACCCGGGGTTCCTCCGAAATGCCACAAGTGCCCGCATGCTGATCAAATAATCAGGTGTATCACCAACCAACAAAAATTCACGTGAAGGGCTCAATCAATGAGTGGTACATTTTGTTGCATCTAGATCTGTAGAGTCTATTACAGCTGCCCCCTTCACCCCACAAACCACACGAGCCCCCTTTGCATATGCAAAGCCACCACAGCAACCCCCCATGCATGACACTGCATGGCTCTTGCCAGCGCATCCGACTTGCTGCATGGCTCAAGCACTTCAACAGCACCTAGGACCGACCTAATACATATGTGTTACCCAACAAACATAACAGTATCTTGTACACATGCTCTCTCATCTGCTGAAGGTACTCAGAAGCTACCCAGAGACCTGAAACGGATCCTCTTTGCAAACCTTCACAACAGCCTTCCCCACATTTCCGCCCCGCATCAACTCCACAAATGCCACCCCGGCGTTCTCTATACCCTCGGTAACATGCTCCCTAGCTTTCACTTTGCCGTCCAACACGTATTGGGCCATGTTCTCCATGAATTCTGTACCCAATTCAGCTGCGTAATCCCCCACAATGAAACCCTGCATCTTGATGCGCTTGCCAATGACCTGCGCGCACATACACAATGATGCATATGGGTTGGGGTTCCAGGTTTCTCCCCATATGGGTTGGGGTTCTCAGGTTTCTGACGGTAGTGATTGTGGAAGAGCCCCGACACGCACACAGTGTTAGTATGTCCCTCAACTTACGCTAGCGCCCTCTTGAAAGCGCTACGCGGAGCTCATTCATTCAATTAAAATCCATGAAGTGATCCAAGATACAACAGGAGGCTGAAATCCAAACAAACGGGGTTGAGTGAGGCACTGAAACCCGGTTGAACGCACCTGGAACATTGCAAACAGCTCACTTACTGGTGACCTGCGCATACACCGTCATACCACTGGCAAGCGAAACCTGGAGTACATTTGGTCCTATTTTGATTGATGCATCAGATCTATCTGGTAGACATATCTAAGACACATGACCTTTATGATTCATGACATGGATCAGGATATTATTTGGTACATTATCTATTATAATATTTCACATCTTTGCTCTGGTGGCTAGTCACTGCGGTACTGATGAATCACCTTGCAGGCCACACTCCTTGCATGCAGCCCAGCAGCGTCCAACACAATGTCCACTGTCTTTCTTCCAGCATGTCTTGCCTTCTATACATACAACAAGCAGCTGTACGCTGGCAGTGCACAACAAACCAATTTGGACATCAACAAGAAAACAATGTGAGAGGAAACCCCTACGAGCCACACCTGAACAACACCTGAAACATATTCTTGACTCCGTATCTCTCCTCCGGTGGCAGGTAATACTGGCTGATCATCCCACACGCAACGATCCTTGTGTGGGGCCTACCAGCATCTAACGCAATATCCCATGTTTTGCCTCCAGCATACAAGCAGCAGCTGTGCGCTGGCAGTGGTCAGAAAACCACTTCAAAACAACACTAACGTGAGAAGAAACCCCCTACAAACCACATCTGAAACATATTCTTGACTCCGTATCTCTCCCCCGGTGGCAGTTCATACTGGCTGATTATCCCACACACAATGATCCTTGCATGGGGTCTAACAGCTGCTGCGTCCAATACGATGTGGCTCCAGCATACAAGAAGCAGCTGTGCGCCAGCAGTGCAAAACAAGCCACTTTTTTGGCTTGTTTCTATTCATTTATCATTTATTATTGATTATTGAATATTATTTATTACTTATTTTTATTGTTCTTTTAAGAAATACAGAAACGTGGATGAAACTTCGCACTAGGGGTTTTGGAACCATACTTGAAACATGTTCTTGACTCCGTATCTCTCCCCCGGTGGCAGATCATACTGGCTGATCATCCATGTGGCACACGCCACAATCCGAGCGTGCAGCCCAGCAGCGTCCAACGCAATGTCCAGTGAGAATGATGTGGATGAAACACCCTACTAGGTGGCTCGGAACCACACCTGAAACATATTCATCACTCCGTATCTCTGCTCAGGAGGCAGATCGTACTGACTGATCATCCCATACGCAACAATCTGAACGTGCAGCCTAGCAGCGTCTAAAGCACAATGTCCAATATTTCACCTCCAGCATACAAACAGCAGCTGTGCGCTGTCAGTGCGCAACAAACCACATTGAAAACAGAAACAACAACAAAACAACGTAAATCCAAACCCCTAACAACCATACCTGAAACATACTCTTGACTCCGTATCTCTCCTCCGGTGGCAGATCATACTGGCTGATCATCCCACATGCCACAATTCGAGCATGTGGTCTAGCAGCATCCAACACGATGTCCAACGTTTTGCCCCCCACATTCTCAAAGTAGATGTCGATGCCGTCTGGTGCTGCTGCTGCCAGTGCTGCTGCTGTATCTGTGGTTTTGTAGTTAAAGGCGTGATCAAAGCCCACTTCCTTCAGGACGGCAACCTGCGCAACATTTGAAGTGCAGCATGTTTTGAGATTGCAATGCGTTATAGCCAAAAACGGCTAATGCCTCTGGATTTGGACTTGTTTCCCTTGTGAGATTGCCAAAAATATGCCCAGGCTTGAAGAGTTCGGGCAGGTGTATATGCTGTTCATGCAATCTGCAATTGCATCAAAACATTGTCACTAAGCCCCACAACACCAGCAAAACCATGCTCACAGACCGCTCAACAAATAAAATGTTCTTTGTTTATGCATACTCAAGAACAAGCGGTTTGCAAAAGCCTAGAAGATCACAATCGCATCACCTTGTCGTCACTCCCAGCCGATCCAATGACTGTACATCCATAGACATTCTTCAACAGCTGGCCCACCACCAGCCCCACAGCACCCGATGCAGCTGTAACAAACGCGACCTCCCCTTGTTTTGGCTCTGCAGATCGAACAACAGACAACAACAAACAATGCACATGATGTTTAAAAGATATTGTCTGTTTCCAGACAGTGCAGTGCAGCAGATGGCTGAAACAGTCAGCCGGGAATGCACTTTTTACCATTTCACACTCTTATGTCAGCAGTTCCCCAGCCACCAGACCCACAGCACCAGAAGCAGCTGTGACAAACGCGACCTGCCCTTGTTTGGGCTCTGCGAATTTGAACAGAAAGCAATGCACATGATGTAAGTATCCTGTCTTGTTTCAGACAATGTAGTGCGGTACTGTTTACAAAGTTGAGAATGCATGTTCCACCATGCCATGGTGTTGCATCAGTCACAAGGTGAGTTAAAATCAGTTGAGTCAGCAGCTGGCCCACCACCAGCCCCACACCACCAGAAGCAGCTGTAACGAACGCAACCTCCCCTTGTTCTCGCTCTGCAAATATAAATGTATCCATACACATTATGTATAACCTGTCTTGTTTTGTTGCGAGTTACCAGCTGATTCATTCAGGCTTGCATGTATTGCTAACATCCCGGGCATGCCTGCTAACCCAATCAAACATATATGGCCATTGCAGTATATTGTTACATCAACACTCAATTGGATGATGGGCCCGTGGACTGTTGTTTCATGCAAGAGTTAATCAAAGCTCAATCAAAGCGGGTCAAAGCATGTCTCGCACTCTTGCCAGTACCCAACATTTCAAGGCGTGTGTAGTTCACCATCGCGACCTCATCCAGGTAGTGCTGTACATCATTGGAGAGCCACATATTCTCATCACGGCTGCTGTGATTGGGTTTACCTGATATCATAGTGCTGACTGTCCGGCTGCGAATACAACTTAAGAACCCCGTGACTGCTGCATTACGCATAACCTCGTATGTTTGCTGTATCATATGTTTATTATTAATCCAAAGCTTCCAGACCGAATCGGCAGAAGTTCCCGCCGCGTAGTATATGTTACTGATGCAGACATGAATTAAAGACGGTGGTGGTCGCGGTGATGGTGACTGCTGCTGTTGTTGTTGTTGTGGTTTTGGACGTGGTGACTGTGGAAACTCACCTGCAATCTTCTTCAAGCTTGCATACGCTGTCATTCCCGGCATGCCCATTACTCCAAGAAAGTTTGATATGGGAACCTTGCCTAGTAGCTTCTTGGGTACGAGCTGTAGGTGTGACTGCATGTAACAGCAGCAGCAGCAGCATGCTTGTGGTATGCCCAGTGCCCCAAGAAAGTATGATAGCGGAACCTTGCCTAGTAGTTTCTTGGGTACGAGCTGTAGGTGTGACTGCATGTGACGACAGCAGCAGCAGCAGCAGCAGGATGTGGCAGGAATGTTTTGCCATACACAGTACTCCAAGAAAGTTTGATATCGGAACCTTGCCTAGTAGTTTTTTGGGTATGAGTTGCAAGTGTGACTGCATGTGACGAAGCAGCAGCGGCAGCAGCAGCGGCAGCAGCAGCGGCAGCAGCAGCGGCAGCAGCAGCGGCAGCAGCAGAAGTGCAACAGTGAGAAGCAGCAGCAGCATTCAAATGGCATGCGCAGCACCCAAGAAAGTATGATAGGGGAACTTGCCTAGTAGCTTCTGAGGTACGAGATGTAAGTGTGACTGCATGTGACAGCAGCAGCAGCAGTGACAGCAACAGCAGCAGCGGCAGCAGTGGTGGTGGTACGAGGCAAGTTGAGCCACAGACTTTGCAGCTTGCTTCTGCCAATCAGCTGTTGGGCATCCCAACAAAAGAACAGTATAGCACAAGGAATAACGCTGAAAGTTCCGATAACCAACTAGATGTACATATACACCACACAAATCACCTGCCTGCTCTTTTCTGTCCAGCACTACACGGCTGCACCAAGGCATCATGCCAGAAACATATCTGGAGACAACATTGATGTTATAACATCGGTGTGATATCACACCTTCTGCCAGCATTGTGATTTGAAGCAAACACCAATCGTTTGATCGCCAAACTTTGCAGTTTGCTTCTGCCAGAAGCGGTTCTAAGCTGTTAGTCACCCCAAGGAGAGAGCTGTAAAGCACAGCAAGCAATGTGTTGAAGTATGCAAAGATGTACATATACTAATGATCTGCAGTACTGCTATCCCTACTTACTTATGCTACTGATGTACTACTAACAGACCCACCTGCCCTTTTCTGTCCAGTACTACATGACTGCTCCATGGCATCATGCCAGAAAACAACATCACACCTTCTCCAGTGTGTGGATATGAGGCAATTACCAATAAGTTTAGCCACAGACTCTGCAGTTTGCTTCTGCCAGAAGCTGTCAGGAGCTGGTAGTTCCCAATGAAAACACAGTATAGCACAAGGATTTACTGCTGAACAGTTCGGATAACCAACTAATTGTTGTATATACACACCACACAACCCACCTACCTGCCCTTTTCTGTCCAGCACTACATGACTGCTCCATGGCATCATGCCAGAAACAACATCACCCTTCTCCCAACGATCAGATGTAGAGGCCACTACCAAGCCAACACAGCGGCTCTCAACTGCTTTACCAGGTTGGAAACCAGCACGGTAGCTCTGCATAGGCACAAAACGGGACGAGCAGTGGCTGTCAAGGATAGTGGAGACATCTAGTTTGCTGCCACTACTGCTTTACGCCATGACAACTACTGAGGAGTGGTGTTGCTTCAGCTACGCAGCATTCATGTTGCAGCTTTAATTGCTAGAATCTGTTTACAGTAGGTTGCAATAATGATATCAGCGGCTCAGAATTGGTGGGCTGGCACCGGACGGACAAGGAGCACTGGTGCTGGAGAACAGGCTAGTGCTTAAAGGCTGAATGAATGAATGAATGAGCTCCGCATAGCGCTTTCAAGAGAGCGCTAGCGTAAGTTGAGGAAGGGTATGTGTGTGTCGAAGCGACTTCACATTCCCTACCGTCATAAAGGCTAAAGCATCAACAGGCCATGCTTTCACAGTTTGCATTCATTAAAAAGGTGAAAACAAATAAGCTTCTGCCCTTATGTTCTACAGTCGAGGGAACTGCTGCACAACCTTCCAATCTGTGCATCAACAAGCTAATAAAGCAGTACTATGTGTGCACCTCCACGGTTCAGGAACTTGAATCGTTGGAACTTAGCTAAGCCGGCATATGATATGCGCCGACTAATGTTCAGCGTGCAGTCCCTCATTGTTGGGTGCTGCTTTAGCCTGATCAGCTGAGCAAGTTGGGCAGGAGCCAATACAGTGTGCTACAGGTGTAGCTGCTGCTCGCTTTTGGTGCCTGGGGCTGCCCCCACAGTACGATTAGGTCTGCAGTATGATAGATATACGTAGCTTGCCTTTGCATTCTTCATTTGCATGCGCATGTAGGGGTCCACCGATAGGTACAGCAGTTGCACTAGAATCTCCGACTCTTTCAAGTCCTCTGGGTTCACGCTACTCTTGGAGGCTACGAAGTTATCGGCAGGTACTGCACCATCATCTACGTAGTCCTTAAAGAGGATGCTGGTGACCTCGATGGCCATCGTGGTGACAGATGCTGGGACTCAGTGCTCACTTGCAAACTGCGAGCGTAGAGTCAATGTTATGGTGGCTAGCTCCGCAAGTATATTTGCAACTGTTTACTGTGTCTACGGTGAGGGGTCAGAAGCTATACACAAGTATATGCACACAGCAGGAAGACGAGGTGCCAACGGTCATGACGAATGCTCCAAGCTCCGGAGTTGTTGTGCCTCTCGTCGTACATTGTAGCACGACCAGGAATCAGGTTCATTGGAACAGTAAACATTCTTGGGTATTTCGCCGCTGTCGCAACCATGGCACTTCGTAGCCTCGGCAGTACAAATATTCGTACATCATGCAAAAGTGACTGAGCCATCAAAACAGCATAGATGCATGTGAAATGACTGGGTCATGCAACAAATCAAAGTGCTGGCAAGATCTGCGTGCCATGCATGGGGTAAGCTAGCCCCTTCAGGAGTCATAGTACATACTTGCTGTCATGACTAGTGCGGCTGAGCCACCAAGTACGTCCCAAAGGCCTTGCGGCTGGAAAGGGCAACTCTTCTTCTTCTTACTTTCCATTTGTTGGTTTGTTTGACTGCGCCGATGCCATCCGAGATGGGCGGAATACTAACATGGGAATACTACTAGCTTTGTCTAATCTTGGTGTGTCAGTGTGGCTGAGCCACCAAGTTCGTCCCAAAGGCCTTGCGGCCGGAAAGGGTAATTCTTCTTCTTCTTCTAGCTTTGTCATCATGACATGCGGCGCAGCCCAAAACTCTTTCGGGTGGCGTACCCCATGCATGGCACGACAGCTCTTGCCAGCGCAACTATCTTGTTTGCATTGGCTCAGTCTCTTTTACTAGGGGGTATTATCTCTCAACCTGTGGCAGTTACCAGCCTGTCCTTGATCTGTAGCTGGCGATTACATGCTGCCTGAAACACTTCCACATACTCTGCCACACCACCGGACAATTCCTGTGTGAAGATACTACACCTGCCCATCTTGATGCAGATCACGGTGTCCATACTCTGAGTCATATGTTCTCTAGCTTATGCCTATCACAACTCAAATGCACAATGTCGTCAGCACGACGCACCGCCAACATCATGTGCATGCTGGCCTTGCCACCCAAGAAATTTCAAACAGCTCGCCACTTGCACAGTAAGCCAAGTTGACATCACAACCCACAAGCGCTTCAGCCAGTGCCGCCCTGATGAAGTTTTGCAGTCTGGCTCATACAACATACCATGGCAAGCAAACCGCTGCATGCTACATGCACAGGGTCCGCCACCCTAACCCGACACATGCCTGAATAACACAGTCAAGGAGCACAGTAAACAGCAAAGGTGCATGGCACACCCTGCGCCATCCCATTGGTTTGCCTAAGTCAACCAATCGGACGCTCACCAATACACAATGCCAAAGTTTCGGAGAAAGAAGTACCTAGACCGATGCAGCTAGAATTAGGTTTTGCACAAAGCACGATTGGTCTCAGCACCCATCTCGATTCCATAACACATCGTACAGAGTCCTTACACACATGATTGGATTCCATGCCCATGGTTAGATGCTACGGTTGAGTTTATGCTCCACAGAAAGCATATTGCTATTTACAGCTCACCCCCCTAGGATTTGCAATGAACTGAGCTCAGCACAATCAGGCAAAGACTTGCAGAGTACAACCCAAAACAACAATACAGGGTTGGCAAACAGACAGCACTGTGACAGTACCAACAACGCTCACAAAAGAGCTTCACTGAAATGCCATGCGATCAGCCACAGAACATACACACTCAAACCCTGCAGCCCTAGCATCTCCAGTTCCCAGCCAAGCCCTAGCACCAGTGCCACTTAATAAAGTTGAGATTCTGATTGAGTTTGTGCCGGCGCGGCACTCAAATGGAAGTGAATGCCCTACTGTTTGGGCTTCTTTTCAGCATCCTGCTGCTGCAGGTGCTGCTGCTGCAGCGGCCCCTGCTGTTCGTCCACATTCTGTGCATAGCTGCCTGCTGAATCTGTGACTGCTGAATCTCTAGCATTCCGGTGCTGTCGCTGCTGCTGCTGGTTGTGGTGGTGATAATGAGGACCGGGACTGGCAGCAGCCACGTCAGCAGCAGTACTAGTAGTGGGTCTTTGCGACGTAGCTGGCTTCAACGTATCTTTCTCAGGACGCTTTCTCGGACTCCTGGGGATGGCATCGCCTGACGGGCTGATATCTTTCCACCCTGCTGCTGCTGCTGCTGCTGCTGCTGGGGATGCTGACCTAGAACCAGTCTCTGATGCTTGCACATACAAGACCTGCTTAGAAGCATCCTTGACTGCAGCAGTAGCTCGTTCAGTAAGGACATCCTTAGGCTGAGAGCTATTGCTAACCCTTTTGCCGGCTGTATACTTCCGCTTTGTGACTTTGCGGACATATAACAAAGCGATGACGATGACAATCACTCCTGCTACAACCGCGCCAATTGCCCCTCCTAAAACCCTAGGATCCATTCCGCTGTCAGTCATTGAGGCACTAACACTGTTAACAACGTTATTCGTGTTTGTCACAAATAGCGAGGTAAACATAGGGGTGATTGACAGGCTGGCGCCATCAACCGGGACTCCAGCAGCCGCCAGCCTGGCGCATAACTCCTGCACACAGCCTGACAAAGCAGCGGCAGCAGCAGCTGCTGCTGCTTCAGCACCTGTGTCATGGCCGTTTTTTGGGCAAATCGTGCTGCCAGGTGGTTGAGTCAGTCGCCACACAACCAACTCAGGATTTAAACTTTCAACTGACGCTGTTATCAACACGTCCTGCAGCTGCTGACCTGGCGGTTGCTGATCTGAAGGTTGCTGCAGCAGCAACCTTGCAGGAAAGTGTTCTGCAAGTGAGTTTGCAACCTTCTGCTGCTGCTGAAGCTTCCACAGCAGCTTTCTGCCGATTGCTGAGCCCCCGGGTGGTTCTAACGATGTTGACGGGACGCTGCCCTGCTGCTGTTGCTGCTGCTGGGGGATTGCCGAGATCTGCCAGCTGTCTGCTGTTGTGCCTGACAGGTCAGCTACTACTGCTCTGATCGCCGACTGGTAGCTCTTCTCATATCCACCCTGTGTGACACCTGCAACAGCAAAAATCCACCAGAGCACGATTGGCTTACGGCTCAGGCAGCTTTCTCATGCTTTGATAGGCCTTTGTTGCACCGTTCACATACTGTCACGGGTCCTTCTGCGGCCAGTCCAAGAACGTGACAAACATCAAGGACATGAAGAGCAAGGACAAGTTGTACAGGGACCGCATGGTCGCTGTCCGCAATAACGTGTTGTCGTTCCAGCAGGTCGGCGTCGGCCCCGGCGTCGGGCAGGGACACGGCTCCGCCCCGTCCGGCGGTTCCACCCCTTTGAGGCACAGCAGCTGGCTCAGGAGAAACTCGTTGATCAGCTGCTTGTGAAGGCGAGCTCGAGCGTGCATGCAACGTCAGCGTTCCCTGTTTGAATTGGCTCAATCACTTTTACAAGCGTCAGCGTGGCAGTGGACAGTGCAGTTGCTATCAAATACTGTTGTTACTATACAACCCATGCCTAAGCAATATGGCGTTAAGGTGGCAAATCAACCTTAAGTTGTCACAGGCGACCGAACACCCTATGAACTTTGCCAGCTGTGGTGCATTCTGCGCTGCTGCTCTGCTCTGCTGCTAATGCACATGCATTTTACTTCTGTTATGCATGCCAGGTCAGTGACCCAAAACCCCATGCACTAAGATTATTATTATTCAGACACTCTCCATGCTACCGGCCTCACCTTTCAGCGTGAACTGAGCGGTTACTGTCTGCGTCCTGCTGTTGTGTTCCTGCAGCCGGTCCTGCAAGCCAGCAGGCAGGTGTTCTTCTGGCCGGGGTGGCCGGGGGGATA